>BQNB010108423.1:0-22956 GCA_026074375.1 Tanacetum coccineum
AGATATCTAGTTTTCTATCGTTAATAAGCTCATATGGTGTTTTGTCAAAGTGACGGCGAATGATGGAGCGATTTTGACTGTAGCACGCATTAGCAATCGCTTCAGCCCATAAGAATAACGGAGCACAAGAAAAAATCAACATTGTTCTAGCTGCCTCCACTAACATTCAGTTTCTTCGTTCCACGACTCCATTTTGCTGAGGAATTCTCACGGAAGAAGTTTGGTGAGAGATTCCAACACTGTCAAAGTATTCTTTAAGCACTTGATTCTTGAATGTTGTGTCATTGTCGATTCTTACAATAATGACTGGAGCTTGCTCTAGAACTGTAATTTTCTTCAAAAAGGTTTTAATCTCCTCTGGTGCTTCATCTTTTGATCTGAGAAAGTGTACCCAAGTATAACGAGAGTAATCATCCACTATCACAAGAACATACCGCTTTCCATTGATACTTTCGACTCTCATCGGACCACACAAATACATATGAAGAAGGTGTAACCTCTGCTTTGAATTTGGAACATGTTTTGGTGGGTGAGATGCCTTTTTGCTTTTTCCTTGCTCACATGAGGGACAAAGATGTTCTTTATGATATTTGAATTTTGGAAGACCGGTGACGAGATCGTTTTTTGCAAGGTCATTTATGGTGTCAAAATTGAGGTGGGATAAACGTTGATGCCATAACCACGACTTGGTAGAAGTAGCACGAGCGATGAGGCAAATTGGAGAAGCAGAGACCATTTCATGGAGATTGATGGTGTAAAGGTTTGTTGTACGATTTCCTTTCAACAAATCAACTCCTTCTAAATTTCTGACAAAACATGTGTTCCTTCTGAAAGCGACCTCTAGATCTGAATCACAAAATTGTCCAACCGAGAATAGATTGTGTCCTAAGCCCTCAACGTAGTAAACCCTTGTAATCAATATATTCCCCCATTGAAGATCGCCATAACCCAGAATTGCAGCAACATGATCATTTCCAAAGCGGATAGTTCTTAAAAACTTCCAGACGAAATTAATGAGAAGCTTTAGATTCCCAGTCATATGCTTGGAACAACCCAAGTTGACACACCATAAACAAATTTAGATAACCTGCCAAGAAAAGAAGTGAAATTTGGAAACCGTTTGATTGTAGGTTCCTGAGGGTTAGAGGTACATGCATTATCACCATTAGAGTTGTCAGACTGACACTCAGATTCACTAGATGCAGTTATTTTTCCTTTAAGGTCAAAAATTCTTCTAGTTGGCAACCACCTAAGGCAAATTCTAGGTTTACTAGGCTTAGGTGAAGCAAGTCTTTCTTTAGACCCTACCTTTTTAGGTTTCTTGACCTTCAGCTTATGTTTCTTATTATTTGCAGTGTTTGAAACATTAGCATTGAAGTTATTCACACGAGAATTCATGTCATTCACATAATGAAGCACACAGACATCATGATTAGAATTAATTAAACATTGCTTACACATAGCACAAACAACTTCAGATTTATCATTCCAAATAGCAAGCTTAATGTTATTACATTCAGATGACATATGTTTCTTATTCTTAGAAAGCAGTAAACTCCTATAGTGTTCTTCTAGTTCAACTTCTTTATTCTTGATGCAACTACTCATAGACGCAGATGGGACCCTATCATTCTTTGTATTGCTCCTAGGCTGTGGCCTTCTGGTCTTAGCAGTGTTGTCTACTCTTGTAGAAGACAAACCATTTGAGTTAGAATTAACATTTTGCTTATGAATGACACTTGGTTGTGAAACAGTGATCGGTTTGGTCCTAACACTTGCTTTAGCGGGTTTGTTAGGCACATACTTTTCCTCCCTAGAAGTCTTAAAAGGATTAATCCTAAACATTCATGGGTCAATCACATTAGTGTTTTTCATAACTTTTGATTCTTGAGTATTTGGTACCGAGTGTGAAGTGACTGGTTTTGCCAAATCATTTGACTCAACAACCTAGGGAGGAACCCGAGTTTTTGAAAATTTTGTACGTTTAGATTGAAATGCATTTGGTTGTCGAACAACAGAATGGTTTCTAAAAGGTTGAAAAGAGGTTTCCTCACGGTTGATTGATTTGCAAACTTAGTATTCACACTCGTACCTTTGGTGGCGTCCTTTTGTTCAGAAACCTTATCAAATAGCTAGGCTCTTAACATAGCATTTTCATAAATGGTGTCATGCAATTTTTCTTGTAAAGAGTCAGTTATTAATTTGGTCTGAGCCCGTGTAACTTTGATAGAGTCAAAAAGGTTCTTATATGTTGTCTTAAGATGTTCATTTTCTTTTGCATAATTCAAAACCTGAAACTCTAAGGACACGTTCTCATCTTCTAGTTTCTGAGACAAAGGATCAAGGGTATCTGATACACATGGAGTATCCTTATTCTTACTCTTACTCTTGAGATCTCCCAACTGAGCTTGCAACCGTTCGATATTTTATTGCATGTCATTATATTATCATATGAAATCTTGTCATATTTACATTCCTCACATTTTTTATACCAATTATTCTAAAAAATAGCGTATTCTTTTCCTTTTTAATAATGCAAGTTTCAAGTTTTTCTTTCATACGATCAAGCTCAGTTTGGAGATTTGATGTATCTACAACAGAATTACTTTGCACAATAGATATTATATTTTGACTGACAACTGCTCTCAAGAGATGCTCGATTTTATATTTCAAAGCCTTGTGCTTAGCAAGAGATTCATCAGCTTCTTTTGCAAGAGATTTGAAGACTCGAATAAATTTAACTGCTTCTTTTAAAAATTACATTTTGAAATTTTAAACTCTAGCATCAACTTGGTTAACGATAGGAAAATTTTGATACGCCCATGGATAGGATATTATTATAGTTTATTATGTTGGTCATTGTTTAGGAAAAGATCTTGTTTTATTTATAGGAGTTATCTTGTGAGTCAACTTGTGAAACAAGTTATTGTCTTTTATTCGGTATAAATACCGAATGGTTTTCATCAATGGAATCAATCAAGTTTTTCAAGTAATTCTCTAAGCTTCTCTTTATTTTCTTAAGGAGCTCACACACGCTATAGTGGTGCAAATCTATCTCTTTTTCTTCTCTCTATTCTTACGGAGCAAGCACACGCTAAAAGTGGTGCTCTATCTCGATACAACCCCGAACAGGGTCGTATCAATTGACGCTTTCATTGAGAGCTCTCGTTGAGAGGGTTTTGATTTAAAGTTCCAAAAAAAATTACTGTTCATCGTGGTAATGTTCATTGAGTACTGTTCACCGAGTATTGTTCATCGTAAAAAAAATTATGCTGCTCTGCGAGTTACTGTTCATCAGTCCTAAAAAAACTTTTTTTTTCTTCGAGCTATTGTTCATGGCAGCGGACAGCAACGATCAGAATGCGGAATACGCACTTTCTAAGCTCTTGCAAATGGGTACGATGGCCGAATACTAGAATGAGTTTGAGATGCTTATAAAACGAGTAACGATCACTGAATCTTTACTTAAGTCATTTTATATCTTCGGACTTAAACTGGCTCTACAACGTTTACTCTTTCCAAAACTTTAGATGAAGCTTTTTCATTAGCCCTGGCAGCGGAAGCACGCTTCACGGACCTACAACTTTTAGAATTTTTAAGGTCTTATCCTTCAACTTTGGGAGAAGCCTTCTTCAGAGCCCGTATCACCGAGGCTCATTTTGAGGACGAAATCAATCAAGCAGTTGATGCTAATGTTGGTAATCAAGAAGAACCTGAGGTGAAGGATAAACAAGAAGTGAAAAAGGCTGATGATCAAGAGATCAAAAACATTCAAGATGAAGAAGGCAAGAATGTTGAAGATCAATAAGTGTCTAAGGCGGATGATGATACCAACATTAATGATTTTGGTTGTTCATTGCCACATCATAAAGGGGTTGATTTGACAGTAGAAGAGGTATTACTTGAAAATATCAAATCAGATCTTGAGGAAGACGAGGATGATCAAGGTAAAAAAAGAAGAATAAAGGAGTTATTATATTTTTTGAAATTGGTGCCAACAAAGACAGCAACACTAATGGTGTATTCAACGATGTTGTTAGGGTTGGGTATAGCAAGGCTGATGGCACATGGGTTCCTGCTAGGGGAATTGAGGATGGTTGGCATTTATTTGATGAGTTGGGGTCCAAGTTATATTTTGAATATTCAATTAAAAATGTTCATCAATTAAGTGACGACAAGCATGCTGACTACAACAAAAAGCATAAAAGAGGAATACGACGAGGAGTGTGGGATCCTGGAATCAAGAAAAAATTTAGGCATCACCTTGAGGGCAAGGTGGTTGTGAAGGAGTGGGGAATGATACGCCCATGGTTAGGATATAATTATAGTTTATTATGTTGGTCATTGTTTCGGAAAAGATCTTGTTTTATTTATAGGAGTTATCTTGTGAGTCAACTTGTGAAACAAGTTATTGTCTTTTATTCGGTATAAATACCGAATGGTTTTCATCAATGAAATCAATCAAGTTTGTCAAGTAATTCTCTAAGCTTCTCTCTATTTTCTTAAGGAGCTCGCACACGCTATAGTGGTGCAAATCTATCTCTTCTTCTTCTCTATATTCTTACGGAGCAAGCACACGCTAAAAGTGGTGCCCTATCTCGATACAACCCCGAATAGGGTCGTATCAAATTTTCAACTTTTACAATTTTATGAAGCTCTTGATGAGCAGAAGATGACCAATTATGTATATCTAATGTCATTTTTTGTTTTACAACACGTTGAAGAGTCACAATGGTGCTTTTTACCTCATTTAGGAATTTTCGTGCAACACTTGGGGAAGTATCATCTGAAAATTCTTCATTTGGTATTGAAATTGATTTGGAAACATTGGCCGTTTTGGAAGTATTTGAAAAATACAACTCTTCACGTGACTTGGCCTTTTGAGAAACAAAAACCTCTGAAAGTTGATTAATCTTTGCATAATTTCCTGGTTTTATTTCTTTGTTTAATTGTTTCATTTTTAAGCGACTCTCTTGAGCAAGTTGTAGTGTCTCCTCCGAATCATACACAGCAGGAGGATCATGCTTTTCTAATAAGACTTTGTCATTATACAAACTCTGTTGTTTCTGCTGAGCTTGCTTGAGATAAAAAGGATTTTGATAACCTAAAGCCATTTTCTGTTCAGTGTGGTAAAACGAGTCTGGCTAAGGTAAAAGCATATGCATCGTTTGAATCAATTGACCCGTTTTTACCAAAATGTTATCTAATTCCTTTATCTTATTCTCAAGTTAAATTTGTTTATCAAGAAGCTCATCTTCGCGTATTTTGAAATCAGACTTCAAATTTTTCTTCTCTTGTTGAAGATAAGAAACAGTTGATTTTTCTTTTGAAACTTGGTTATTTAGATTTGCAATCTATTCATTCAAAGTCGTTATCATTTTAGTAGAACTTAAGTGAAGTGCATTTATCTTTTTAGTAAGACGTTGCTCTTGATAAACAGACTTTTGGTAACATCTTTCAAGCTTATCATATTTTTCTTGATTAATTTCAAAACAATTTTCTTGATTTTTATATCTAGCAAGCTCAGTGGTCAAATCAGCATTTGTTTCTTTCATTTTACGATTGACTAAGTTGACGTTTTCAACCTCTATAACTAAATTGTTATAAAATGATTCAAAATAAGCACGTGTTTCCTCAACAGTAGCAGTTAGGGGTGTCAGTAGGGTCGGTTGACCCGACCCGAACCCGATAAAGCTTATCGGGTCGGGTTAAATCGGGTTAAAAAATCTTGTCGGGTTGGTTTGACCCGAACTCGATAACCCGTAAATGTTATCGGGTCGGGTTAGGGTTAAATTATTTATCTAATCGGGTTGTCGGGTCAACCCGATAAGACCCGAAAATGTGATATAACTTTTTCAGATACAGTTTTATAAGCCCAGAAATATAAAGTTTGCATATAGGTATTGGTTTGTACTACTACTGTATTATGTTTTTGCAACCTAATGAAGTAGGAAGAACTGCTGCATTTTTTTCAACTTAAATTTGCACGCGAATATTTTTTTTGCAGTTCCTGTATTTTTTGTACCACTCTTTATTTGCACTTCTTTCGTTATTTTAGCTATAACCATTGAAACATAAAAATATAATCTATAATTTGTTAAGACTTTTATTTTGTAACATGTATTTAGGTTGCCTGTTTGTTAATTTATGTGTAGCTAAACTCATTTTATATATAACCCGATTCACCCGACCCGAATATCACCTGAACCCGATAACCCGATTCCTTATCGGGTCGGGTTGCCGGTGAGCTTTTAAAAATCAAAACCCGACTTAACCCAACCCGATAAGACTCGATAACCCGATAACCCGACCCGATAACACCCCTAGTAGCAGTATTTTGTTCTACTGTTCCCCCACATTGTTCCACACTAGAAACTGCAGAGATTACATTACTGTCATTCTGTTGAACTTGATGTGGTTCAGAAATGGGCTCGAGTAGCTTTGTATACTGCTCCTCTTGAGTAAACATATTAAATATCTCATTATTATAACAATTGTCATATTCGTGTACCTCAGCTGATCCATCTGAGTCATAGACGGGAGCTTTGTCAGTCTGAGTACCCGATGTCGATGAATGCTGCAAATTAGCCATCAAAATGCAGTTTGCATTGACTTCCTCAATCTCATCAAGATCCCCTGCAGCAGCCATCAAATCAAACTCTTCAGCTTAGAGTTGGATCCCTGCTTCTTCCTTTTGAGTAATCAGCAACTGAGTCTAAAGATAAGCAGCATCCCTTATCCTTGGTCTGATTGTGTAGTTCCTAGCAAGCTGACATATTATTATGCAGTTGTAACACCTTACCTAATTTCCGTTGTTCCCATTACCATTACCTTCAGCCCGTGCTGCTACAACATTACCATTCCCATTTTGATTTGCATTCTGATTAGCAATCCCCGGAACAACAATAAGCCCATTCTGATTTCCAACATTCTGAACACCCGGATTCTGAACTGCATTCTGAACAACCTGATTCCCAACATTCTGTATTGCATTATACCCGTTCTGATTCCTAACATTCTGCCTAGCATACTCTCTAAACTGATTCCCATAATTACCTCCAATCATCTGCATCTGTCTGTCTTGACCTAAATTCATACCCGGTTGAGAAATCTGTCTGTTATGTGGGTTAGATGAAATTCTTTGATTGTTGTTGGTTGGTGTAGAATAGTTGAGTTTGAATGCCTTAGCCATCAAAACAAGTGTCATGTTCATTGCAGTTGTGGGATCTGAAATGTCTTCGGGATTAAGCATTGGTTGTTGCATGTAGTTCTAGTTGAATGATGGTTGTGGGATGTAGTTGTTGTTGCGTTGTGGTTGTTGCATGTAGGTAATGTGTGATGGTTGATCTTGGTGAAACACTAGATAATTGTAGGGATTGTTTAAATTTGCCATAAGTGCCAAAGGATCATGGCTCTTGCAAGTCGTTCTGCCCTCAGTTCATTTACCTCCATCTGATTGTATTCAAGAAATCATACAACTGAGTGTAATCTACTTTATGAAAATCCTTTGTTTGGTGAACAATGGTAACAAGTCGTCTCTATTCTGGTTGTAGGTTGTTTAGGAACTTGAGATTGCTGGCAATCTTTTTTGGAAAATATTTGTTTCTTTTGATCATTCATTAACTTTGAGAAACGATGATAATAAGACGCAATCGATTCCCCATCAGTAGAAGTAAACCTTTCTCATTTATTAAACAACTTAGCCTTTTTGTCTTGTATTCCAATAGCATAGATGTCTTCAGGAAGACCCATGAGAATCGTCTAAATGGCTTGATCATCAGCTTTCATTTGCTTTACTTCTTTTTCAATAAGTTCATCATCAGTCTATTCATGAAGTTTCAACAACAGGGGACTTCCGGTTGGATCACGTGGTTCTAGGAATCAATTCATCGAACTATGGACCATGCATAATAGAGTTGTAGATTAGCTTTCCATTTGGTTTGCTCTTTGCATAACGAAGAAGACGAGAGGACCATGGAACATAGTTGTCTTTGTTGAGCATAGGTGGACGGTTTTCGGAACTAGCAGCATAAATGTCTTGTTGAGTTGACATTGCAAAATTGATGTGAAGTGATATAATAGGATTGTTTTAATGATTGATGTGATGTTGTTTATGTGAACTTGAATTGTGTTTTGGTAATTGATTAAGTGTTTAATAAGTAGTGGTTATTGTTTAGGTCAAATGGCGTAAATTGACTAAGTCAAACTTTGAGTGCTGAAAAGTCAAAATGCAAGAATTGACCAAGTCAAATTGCCTTAAGGATAGGTTAAATGGCAGATATTGACTAAGTCAAATGGCTAGATGATTGTGTCAAAATGCAAGATTTGACTGGTCAAACTTGACAAATGATATTTTTGGTTTAGGATCAAACCGCAGGTCGCAAGGTCAAACCGCAACCCATGAGAGTGTCAAACCGCAACCTTGTATTCTTGTCAAACCGCAAATTTAACCACTCAAACCGCAACTCCTTATAAAGTCAAACCACAACTTTTACCTCTTGTGTCAAATCGCAACTTTTGCCATTTGGTGTCAAACCGCAGCTTTTGCCATTTGTTGTCAAACCGCAGCTTTGGCTAAGTTCCTCAAACCGCAAATTTTGATATTTGTTCAAAAAATGTACTTATTCAAAAAATAAGCCCAAAGAAGATCACGAATAAGCAGTCTAATAAGCCCTTTGACACTCCAAAAAACCTAAAACCTAAATCCACAACAAACAACCTATCTAAACACTAGATGAAATCAAATACTAAAAGATAAGGAAAAAATATGACGAAACAAAAATAAGCTCAAAAACAATCGAATAAGCTTGAAATAAGCTAAGTAACCACGAACACAATCACATCATCATTCCTTGGCTCTTGATACCACTTGTTACATTTCAAATCACACGAAAAATAAAGAAAAATCTAGAGAGAGAAAGAGGTTTAAAGAGAGAGTAAAAGAAAGAAAATGGATGCTTTCACTATGAGAAAAATAAGAAGCAACACCCTTCCTTGAGAGCAAGGAAGGGTATTTATAGTATCGTACAAAGACAAGCCCTATTGGACTTATAATGGGCCTTATTGGACAACACTAATGGGCTTTTAAGCCCGCAACTTAGGCCCAATTAGCTTAAGATAGTTCCTGTTAACTATATTAATTCTATACAAGGCTCGGGAATAATAATGACCATCACTTTACTAAAAACGAGGCTAACACAAAACAAGTCCAATCGAATTTGATCAAGTCATTCATAATCGAAATTAACCTCATCAAATTTGACTAATCCATCTTACTCGAAATTGATTCAAACATGAACATATTCGAATGAAACATATTCCTTAATCACGAATAAGCACTTATACGATGATAATAAGCCTCACTTAAGTAGTTTAGACTTATTAACACACTTAAACCTTATAATTGAATTTGGAGTCTCAATCGAGTTTGAGTTATGAACATATCTGTTGAGAATCGATTCTAAAATCATGAATAAGTTCAAGATAAGCCACATATAAGCACTTAAAACCTATGAACCACCTTAATCATCTCAATCGAATTTGGGTTTTTCAATCGAAATTGATCAGTTCAATCGAATTTGTTTAAAAAATGATTACGAATTAAGATAGAAACAATAAATCACATACAATCATAATCAAATGCATCTATGATTATCCTAAAACACTTAATTCGAAAACCCCCAATTTCTATAAACCCTATAAATCGATCGAAATCAAATTCGATGAAACCATATAATGAAAAAATGATTAAAATGAATAAAGGAACATGTTATGCTTACATTTTGATCAAATATCCGCAAATAGTCATTATGAAAACTGGATTTAAGCTCAATGGAATTTAAACACAGGATACTCAATCGAAATTGGTTGTAGTCGAAAATGATAAAAATAAAAAATGAATTTTTAAAACTATTTATACCCGGTCCAATTTCGGTTTGACTTTTGTTGACCGAATTTGATAGTTTCACAATTTGCATTTTCAGTCCCTGATGTTATTATAGAATTTGCCTTAAGCCAAAAATTTCACAAACTCCCCCTTGGAGGGTGATCCCTTCTCATGGATAGTCCAACAATTAATTTTTGTCTTTTTCAAAGCCTGGTAAATCACAAAAAAATTATAACTCCTCTTCGAATAACTACTTATTAAGAAATTAAACTCTGTTATGACTAAAATTTATTTGAGAGATTACTGTTTTTTTAAGTATTGTGATTTTTCAAAGATGACGATGTGAAACATTGTTTTCTTTTTGTGAATAGAATATTACAAACACATGTTTTAATGGTGACAAAACTTTTTGTCATATGAATAATTTCCTCTCGGATCATGATCCCAGTTTATGCATATAAAGAATATTTTAAGAAAATACAGGTCATGAATCCGATCAAAAGTAAGAAGACATGTGATTGCATAAATATATTATGTTTTTGTGTTTTTCCATTTTATAATTTTAGTTGATTTTATGTTTTTGAAAAAATTCAAGAAAATCTTTTTGTCTTTTTAACTTTTTCAATTTTGTATTTTGTTTTTGAAAATTTATTTACATGTTGTGATGTATGATCTTGAGAATCAAGAAGATAATTTTTCCAGACGTTCCAACTTAGTTGGAGTCATGCATCTCATACCAATTATGTGAACTAGATACTCAAACCTTTCCTTAGTAAGAGCTGTTGTAAATAGATCGACGAATTGGTACTTCGTCTCGACAAAATACAATTCAACGGTACATTTCTCAACATGATCTTTGATGAAATGGTAACGGATGTTGATATGTTTTGTATGCGAATGTTGTACCGGATTGCATGAGATAGCAATAGTGCTCTTCGAGTCACAGTACATCATAATTTTGTTGAAACGATATCCGTAATCCAAGAGTTGTGTTCTCATCTAGATGACTTGAGCACAACAAGCGGATAAAGATACGTATTTAGCTTCCGCGGTCGACATTGCAGTACAATCTTGTTTCTTTGATGACCAACTTACTAATTTTTCTCCTAGAAATTGTATTCCCCCTGATGTGCTTTTACATTCATTATGGCATAGTGCATGGTCTGCATCTGAATATGCAATTAGTTAAAAGCCGGAGTCCTTCGGATACCCCAGACCCATGTTATAAGTCTGTTTTAGGTATCGAAAGATCCGCTTAACCTATTTGAGGTGTTTGACCGTAGGTCGTGCTTGATAATGTGCACAAACAAAGGTGGCGAATGCAATATCAGGTCTACTAGCTGTGAGATACATAAGCCATCCAATCATGCTACGATATTTTGTTTGATCAGTTGGAGTGCCTTGTAAATCAACATCTAGTCTGGCAGTAGCCATTGGTGTACTAATCGAATCGCAACCATCCATTCCATGTTTTTTCAAAATCTCTAAAGTATATTGTGACTAACTTATAAAGATTCCACGAGGTGATCGTTAAATCTGAAGTCCAAGAAAGAACTTCATTTCACCCATATCTCAAAATTGTTTTTCATTAGTTTTGCAAATCTGTTTGAAAAGTCTGGATTAGTTGAGCCAAAAATGATGTCATCAACATACACTTGTATAAGTAATATGTCGTCCCCATGTCATCTTTTAAATAAGGTCAGGTCAACAATACCTTTGGTAAAGTGATTTTCAATTAATAAGGAGGACAGCTTGTCATATCATGCTCGTGGAGCTTGTTTGAGAACATAAAAAGCTTTCCGAAGACGATAAACATAATCAGGAAAATCAGGGTCTACAAACCATCAGGTTGACTCAAGTACACTTCTTCCTTCAGATGTCCATCTAGAAAAGCGGTTTTGACATCCATATGATATATGGTGAAGTTCTTGTGAGCCGCATAAGCTATGAACATTCTGACAGCCTCAAGTCTTGCTACGAGAGCAAATGATTCCTTGAAATCAATGCCTTCTTTTTGATGGTACCCTTTGGCGACGAGTCAAGACTTGTTGCGAATAACCGTGTTTTCTGCATCAGTCTTATTTTTCCAAATCCATTTAACCCAGATAATGTTCCTTCCAGCGGGTCTCTCGACTAATTCCTAAACGTTTAATTGTTGAAACTGATGTAGCTCGTCTTGCATCGACTCAATCCAACTATGATCTTGCATTGCTTCTTTGATGTTTTTGGGTTCAGTAGTACTCACAATGAGTGCGCACATACATACTTTAGCATCAGTGTTAGTCTACTTCTTGTCATAACTGGTTTGGAAGGGTCACCAATCACTTGTTCGAGCGGATGAGCTTTTGTCCAAGTATGAGTTGAGGGGTGTAGTTGATTAAATTCATGCATATTTGATGGATCCTGATTTGTTGAAGATGATTCAGCTTCTTCAGTTACAGGAGGACAAAATGAAGTAATGAATGTATTTCCGTCAAGTTCTGCATTTTCTTCTAGAATCGATTCATCAGCGAGATCATTTGATATTGGAGAAGTTGGTTCTTTAGAGGTAGTTACTAGTGGAGGAGCTTCATTGTCATCAACGATGATTGTTGACGATGAAGGTGTGTATTCATTATTAAGATTTGTAGGTGCAGCGGAATTAGTGGACACTTTTGGTTGTCTTGCCTCATAGTATTCCTCATAAAGTGGACCAAACAAATCATCTAAATCTTCTGCGACGATTTTTGATTTGATTTTGTTGACGAATCTACAACATTAAAGTGGTTAGACTCGGGTTCTAAACAGATGTGCTCAGAAGCCATTGTTGTTAACTCATCAAACTTGACATGAATGGTTTCTATAATTTTTCTTGCTCTACGGTTGTAGATTCAAAACCCTCTTGATGATTCAAAATAACCGATAAAGATCCTGATGTCCGCCTTTGGTTTCATTTTCCCAAGATCATCACGATTATTAGTTGGATAGCATAACGATCCAAACACGTAAAAGAACTGACCATTGAGTTCTCTGTTCTTGATAAGCTCATATGGAGTCTTATTGTAATGAGTATGTACTAAAGAACGGTTTTGTGTAAAACAAGCATTGGAAATAGCCTCGGCCTATATTAGGATCAATAATCACACATAAATAAGCAAATAAGAATTGGAATCTAGAGAGAGAAAGCTAGAGAGAGAAGTGGAAGAAAGAAGAGAGGAAGGTTATCATTTGCACATAGAGAAAAGAATACAAAGTGATAATCAACCCTCCCTAACATGCTAGGGAGGGGTATATATAGTGCTAGGAAATAACCTAGACGCCTATGGACTTCTTATACGGGCCAGGCTCAGGTTTGGTTGGGCTTAAGCCCGAAACACATACAATATTAGATTACATGCCGACCCCGATATCCATTCTAGCCATTTACAACATGTATAATAATGACCAAGAATTCCTAAATGAATAACCAAAACTTCCTTGTTCGACTCAATATTTTGAGGCTAACAATCTCCTCCGAAGTGAGGTCAATGAGATTAACTCTGAGATTGCATAGAATTTAAGCACTTGTAATCTTGGTCTTGGTCTTGGTCTTGGTCGTTATCTTTTTTGTAGGCTTGTTCCTTCATGCTTTATGATCTTTGATCTTGAGCCTTTTCTTTTGACTTTGACTTTAATTCCGAGATCTTTAAATCTTTCTCCTTGAGATATTTGCCATCTTGCGATCTTGTGTCTTGACCAGCATACTCATACTTTGACATCACTTGAAGACTAACAATCTCCCTCAACATAGATCTTTAACTTGATTGATTTGTAATCATATACTTGATGTTCTTTGAGGAAGGTCATGTTTATCAGAGCCTGCAGAAGTGTCTCTTGAAATTCAAAGCTTTCTTCAAGTCTTGATTGATGCCTTGAATATATCTTTAAGCTTAGAGTATGAGCATGTGTCCTTGAAGATGCTGGAACTAAGGTGAACACCATCGTCATTACCTGCATGTAAAGGTTAAAAAGAATAGCAGATATGGATGAATCATGTCTTTGTTATTCGTCATAGTTTGGTTACATTAACATCCGGTTCTGTGAGGACCGTTCCACAATATAAATATTGTACCTGTGATCAGGTAGGTTTAATTTAGAAGAACCTCCTTGACAGGGTTTCCGGTTGTACTAGCATGTTCTCATTACCGGAACGTCTCAAAGTAGACAGCACGATAAGAGTTAATCAGTTAGCTATTGTCTTACTAATTGAGTCATCAATTCATTTACTAGATCAATATTGATATCCAGTTGACACAAGCTTGATTTATATAGAATCTCACAAGTCACCTACCGTAGTGCTGTTTGATGTTGACACTAAAAGGATTTCCATTCGTCACTGTGAAATATTAGAGAGTATCACTCTGAATGTTCTGGCAAGATCACATGGATAATGCGTAGGACTCTTTGTTATCACTTGTGTTCTTATTAATGAACAAGTTTTTTTTACATGAATTGTGTCCTAATGAGATTTATATATATTTGATCTCTTTTGGCTCTAGACTCGATTTGTGCATTTTGGTTTTAGTGATCGGAGGCTGGAGCAGACTGCCACCTATTCAATATCAACTAACTCGGAGTGAGAAAGTTAATAGATAACATGTGTATCTTCGTGACAAATGAGACAAGTATCTTTTGAAAGAAACTTGAATGGCTAGGAAGGGTTGTGCATTGCATCACTGGGTCTATGACGTCTTTCTTCAATACCAGACATCATCTTTGTGATTCTGATAGATTATGTATTGACCCGGTTTCTGCCTAAGTGTATGGAGGGCTTATTTCTTTACACCCTTTATCCTTACATTTCTTTTTCATTCTTCAACCCCTTCAATGCTTACCAAGACGTCATTACTAACACTTTGTTGTGATTGTTTCAGTGTTAGCTCAGCCTTAGTCGGCATTATTCCCGTTTCTCATTCTTCTCCAAATCATACCTAAGGATTGTTATTTCTAACTATAGAGTGTCCTTGGGTAGATCCCTCTGGTTCTAGTTGAATCATAGGACAATACCTAACCTAACCACCTTATGACTTCAGAATCGTCATGCAATAATAGGTTGTTGGGTATAAGATCGTAACCATAAAACCATTTGAAAATCAATCAAAGTGTTTGATATAAATCAAAACGTTTAACACTTTGAGAGTTTCATTCTTTTGAAATGCCCCCTACACATGTGCATCGATATTCGAAATTTGTCCGCACATGGAGGAAAGAGTTAATTATCTGCACTTAACTTTTGAGTCTTCTAGATCACATTTTAATCATATTTTCTCCCCCTATGGAAATAACTAATCTCTTAGTATTTTCATACCATTGATTAAAATTTGAGACATAAAAAGTTTCATGGGGAGAAACATGTTAACATAGCATGAATGTGGAACATTTTTTTGTTTTTCTCCCCCTTAATTTCACATACGACACCACATATACGAAATTGAGAAAATATAGTTTTTGACGTTGTAAATTCCATGTGAAATCGAGATTGAGCCACTTTTATATGTTTTAACAAAATGAGTGTTTAAATATTATTGACATTTAACATCTTTCATTTGTTTAAATATTTTTGAAATGTTTTAGACACACAAAGTAGACATGTGAGTATGTGTCTAAAAGAATTAAAACTTGGTTTTAAAAACTTCCTCTCAAAAATTGATCCACTTATAATTTATAATTCTACTTTTGAAAGTTTCGTGAGAAGAGATTGTTGAACACACAATTTTGAAAGATTTTGAAAAAACCTTTTGAGAAATTCTTGAAAAATTGTGTTCAACTGTTTTGAAAACCAATGTAACTTGAGCTCTAAAGACTTTGAATGTCTTTTAATTGACGTTTTATGTCAGCTCAAGTCTGAGAATTTGTTATCTTCTCGTTGTGA
This sequence comes from Tanacetum coccineum, assembly GCA_026074375.1. NCBI lineage: Eukaryota > Viridiplantae > Streptophyta > Magnoliopsida > Asterales > Asteraceae > Tanacetum > Tanacetum coccineum. Next base: position 15,777 of record BQNB010108423.1, read on the forward strand.
GGATAAATGTACATGAGTGCACACTTTCCTTTATTTGAAGAATGAGTTCTAAGCTGATTTTTACTTAGAAGTTGTGTGTCCCGAGCATGAAAATTTTGAAAGAATGCTCAGGACGAAGAAATTTTTTTCTTATTAAGATAAAGCGCACTGAAGCGTACACTTTTCTTTTCTTTGAAATTCGAGTTTCGTACAGAATTATACGAAAGCCATTGAGACATGTCGAGAAGATTATTTTTGGTGTTTCTAAAAATTTTCCGATTTTATATTTTGTTTTTGAAACTTTCTATTTTTCTATTTTCTTTTTGAAATTTTATATTTTTGTATTTTCTTTTTCAATAATATTTTCTAACATAATTAAAAATAGAATGTTTATATAAAGAAGATGATGATAAAATATTTACATCAGATGAAGCCTTTGAAGAAATGGGTTCAGAAGCCGTTGAAGTACCTGCACTTAAAGATAAAGAGTTTGCACAAATAATAGTTTTAGGAGAACATGTTCCCTTTCCTAAAGGTATTGTACTATCATTTGTGTTGAGGAAAGTTCCAACATTCTTTCCCGTAGGAATCCGCCTAAGACCTACATAAGTAAAGATTCTACCCGATGGTTTCCATGTAAGACCAGATCTAGGAGGCGTTATTTTCACATACACAGTGAAAGACTTGTTTGGGTAAAACTTTTGTCCTATATGGATCTGTCTTTCAGGTTTCTTAGTATTGCTTTTCTTTTCTACGGGTATGTATCTCTTTGTTGTCTTATGGGATTGTACCTTAGTACGAGAATTCACCTTTTTCAGGAGTTTTGTCATACAAGCATCATGATTAGCATTAAAGACACATTTTTGACATGTCGAGCAGACAAAGCGTTTGGTGTCCGAAAAGGAACTAGAATTCCTAGAGTGTTCTGCTTTGGGTACAACACTTTTCATTACATAACTACGCTCATGTGTAGGCTAATTCCTAGTCATTTGATTCGTGCTCCTAGGTGTTGGTTTGCTACCATTAGTAGTGTTTTGTAATTCAGCAGAAGGCATCACACTAGTTTTTGAATTCTTATCTCTTTCTTGTGATTTTTCTTAGCTTCCTCTAGGTAGTGATTATGAACCATGTCATTTGAACTAAAGCTTGGCATGTTCTTTGAGCTATTCCTAGATTCGCGAGATGCAATCATATGATGAGGTTTTGCAAAAGCAGGTTCTCTTACTTTAGGCCAATAATGAGGAGTGACTGGTTTTGAAAAATCTGTTTTCACATCAACGTCGGAGGCAAATGGTGGTTTTAAAAATTTTTGCCGTTCAGATTTAAACGCATTCAGTTGTTTAACAACTAATTGGTTTCTGAGTGGCTATAAAGGCGGTTTCCCTAAGATTGGTGGTTTTGCAAACTTAGTACCCACACTATTTCCTTTTGATTTTCTTAATTCGTTTTTGAAAGCTGCAGTTGCAAAACCCTTTTCCTGAATTTGAGCTTTTAAATGCTGGTTTTCCTCAAGTAATTTAGCCACTTTACATTCCACTTTGATGTTAATTGATTCAATTACATGTATGTCAGTTTTAAGTTTGGGTCCATTGTTTGTTTCTTCAAAAATTTGACCATGTTGCCCTAATTTTAAAACATTATTTTGAAATTGGAGTTCAAGATTAATGCAATGTGATTCAAGTTTTGAAAAATCTTTTTAAACTTAGGCAATGGTCTTTTTGAGACAACAATTTTCACTTTCCAAAGAAGAATTTTTTTCGGACATCTCGTTCTCATACACATGGCTATATGACTCAAATATGGTCGACTCAAACTGTCTTTTGAGAAATTCTGTCTGAATGTCTAAAATTAAACACTTTTCATCAAACTCGTCTGCAAGAGACAAAACATACTTTAAATCATCTTTCATTTCTTGGACAAGACTCTTTTCAAAGCTGTTTAGTTGAAGATTTATGTTTCTAGCTAATGGTTCAAATTATTTTGATAATCGTTTTTGAACATTCCTCTTGAGAGCAGCATCAGGATTCCAAGGGGTGATGAATTCTCTTTTATTGATTTCTTGCTTTAAAACAATTTTTTTCAAAATTGAGCAACAAATGTCTGACAAAACAAAAGTATTTCATTGGAAGACTGTTCTAAAGTTTTGGATTATAATTTACCAATTGAGCTTGTTCCAAATGTTTTTTCAAGTTAACTTGTCTTCTTTTCAAAGGAACTTTTGGGGGTTCTTCAAACTGAGTCTCACCATATAAAAAGCCATGATACGAGAGCGAAGATTTTCTTTGTTTTACTTTTAAATGTTTTTCAGCTTCACATTTTAATTCTTCTTCATAAATGATCTTATGATTAGAAAGCAAATCTTTTCCCATTTCATCAATGTCATACAAACTTGATGTTAACTCCTTGGCTTTGTTCAAGATAAAAGGGTTATCAACATCATTTTGGTTCTCAAAGCTAAGGCCCTGTTTTTCCGTATTAACATTGCCTTCTTTTGGAAGCAACATATGAAAAGTCTGAGCAGTTTGTCCCGCTTTTAGAAGTTTATTGTTAAGATCATTTATTTGTTTCAAAAACTCTTGATTTGTTTTTTCAAGTTCATTCTTCCTGTTTAAAAGTGGTTGGACATACTCAGCATACTTCTCATTCTCTTTGTGGAAAGACTTTTCTTTTTTACAAGCTTGAGATTTAAGATTTGAAATTTCTTCATTTAAAAGCTTAATCTTATTGCAGTATTTAGAGTCATTTGTTGTTTGGTTTGCAAAAAAAAATCCTTAAAAATCTCAAGCCCTTTTGTCAAAGAGGCCATCGCTTGCGAAGCTTCGCGATTAACCTTAGTACAGTTTTCCACTTCAAGTTGTTCATGATTTAGTATCTCAAGAGCAAACACATTTTCAAACGTATCATTGTTTAAGTGATGTACCTCAGTCAATGTGTTGTTGTCAAGTGAGGGTCCAACAACAACATTCTCTTTGTCAAAAACAACCTTATCATCCCATGCTTTTTCGGCATCTGAAGCATATCCTGAACTACTGCTTCCATTCTGCTGAATAGTTGATGTATTGTCATTTGTGCTTTCATCATACATTCACTTTCATGAAGTGCTCTTCTACCAATGTTCAACTCGAGTGCATCCATATAGTAGAGTAATTCACGTCTGTAAGTTTGAAGTTCTTTGCTCGTGTATTCTTGGAAGCGCTCAAACCTTGATCATAACGATCTGAAGAATCTACATGTTTCGAGGTGAAAAAGATCTCAAACTGTGTCTTAAGCACTTTAAAACATGTCATTGACTCACACTCTTGTAGATACTCTTTTTTAAGTTGCCTTTGTGAGTTTTCTATGTTGTAGGACAACTTCTCTCTAAGTCTATCATGATTGTCACCAAAGTATCTTTGAATTGCCTGTTTAAATGCATCTTCAATTCCCGTACACACAAACCATCGTATATTCAGGAGATATTTCGAATGTTTCTTGATTAATTCAAAGTATTTAGAGCAATCTTTTCTCGTTTTAGTCAGTCTTTCTTGAAGTTGTTGCAATTCTCTCTCTTCAGAATTGGAAGACGAAGATTCTATTGAATTTCGATGTGTGAAATTGATTCAGGATCTTTTATGGATAAAGTGATGTGATGTGGTTTGTTTATCAAGAAAAATCGTTGTTGACGTTAAAGTACTTGAGGTTAATTAACGATTATTAAAAAAACTTGAAATAAAGACTAATGGTGAAAATGATTAAAACTAAAAATTAACTAACAAAATTTTGAAAAATAAAAGATTAAAAGTGAAAGTGTTTTTTTTAAAGAAAGGTTGAAATTGAAACTTTGTTATAACTAAGGACTAAAGATAGAATTATTTGAAAACTTAGAGGTTTAAAATTAAAATTGTTTGAAAGTTATGGACTAATAGGAAGGTTTATGTAATTAAGAGCTAAAGATGAAATCTTTTGGAAACCTAAGAGTTAAAATTGTAAGATCTAAATTTCAAATTAATATAAAAAATTTAGAGTATGAAAATTATTTCATGCACGTAATTCAGTCTTCTTCTTCATTTAGAAAACACATAGGGTTTATTTTGCGGTTTCGATTCAGGATGTTTAAACAAAAAACAAACACGTGACGATGATCGTTAAAGGACCACGATTCTAAGGTATGTGTTATAAGACCCGCGAACAACAAAACTCAAAACTAAAAAACCAAAACTTAAATGTTTAAACTCCAAATGAAAACCTTTTCACGCCTTGTTGGTTACTCAACTTCCTAGAACCAAACTTGTATCCCTAACTGTCATACTTCGTTGAAACAAGTAATTGCACATTTCGCAGAAAGAACAAAACTCTTGCTTATTTCACATAATAACTTTAGATAACTTATTTCACAGGAACAAGAACCAAGTTGTTAAGTTTCTTGCTTATAAATGTGCTTATTTCGCAGAATTAAGAACCCTCGTAACAGACATATTTGGCAGAATAAACATGTATTACATATTTTGCAGAACCTGCTAATGCATATTCCGCAGAAAGAAACAATATTTATTTCGTAGACTTATTTCTCAACCTTTAAAAATATGTTGCTTATTTCGCAACATTCAAAATAAACCCAGAAATATAAGCCAAAATAAGCAGTTTGACCACGAAAAACTAGTAAATGATAAGCTGCAAACGATTTTACACAGAAGGTACAAACTTTTCCAATATGGAAGAACTAATAAGAAAGAAAAATAAGCTACGAAAAGCAGTTTTGAACCCAAATAAGTCACGTAAGATTAACCACCTTTTAAGCTAATAAGACCATTTCCTAAGTAAGCTATATTGTATTTTGGTTGTAAAAGATTGAGCTTTTTGATGAAAATAAGCAAAAATTCACAACTGGAAAATAATATCATACCCTTATAAGCGATATATATCTGCTGTTAAGTATGAGAATAATGCACAGATGTATTCATCATGAAGCTCCAAATTGTTTGAACGAAAAAGTTTTAAAAATTTTTATGAGAGAGAAGCAAAAAATGAAAAGAAACTAGTAATTAGAATTAAGTGAGAATAAGCAGAACAATATGTTGAAGTAGTTATGCTAACGACAAAACTAAGTCTTACCACAATAGACAACAATGATCTACAATATGTTTTGGACCAAGAATAATATGTAGTTATTGATGAATAAAAGAATACCATAATAAAAATGTGAGCTTTTCTACACATAAAAAAGATGAAAATAAGCTTAATAACCTCAATATCCACTTTGCCTCGTTTTACATCGAATTGCTTTAGGGTCCGAATCGTGAAAACGTAATTTAGTGGTTCGTTTTTGATAAATTCTATGAATTAAATTATTTCCTTTTTCATTTTCGAATCAAATAATTTAAAAATAAATTTTATAAACGACAACATGTAATAATTAATATGATTTATTATTTAAATATGTTCCGAAAATTGACGGTTGTTATATATATATAGTGCTAGGAAATAACCTAGACGCTTATAGACTTCTTACACGGGCCAGGCTCGGGTTTTGGTTGGGCTTAAGCCTAAAACACATACAATATTAGATTACATGCCAAGCCCGATACCCGTTCTAGCCATTTACATCATGTATAATGTAATGACCGAGACTTCCTAAATGAATGACCGTAACTTCATTGTTCGACTCAATATTTTGAGGCTAACAGCCCATAAAAATTTTGGTGCTTTTGAAAAGATCGGCATCGTTCTCGCAACCTCTACAAGAGTTTAATTCCTTCGTTCAACAACACCGTTTTGTTGAGGAGTTCTTGCGATTAAAGTTTGATGCATGATGCCAAGCTTTTCGTAATGAGACTTCAGCTTTTCGTTTTTAAATTATGTGTCGTTATCAGTTCTAACCTTCTGCATTTTAGCTCGCAAATTTAATTGAACATGACTAATGAACTTGATAATTATTTCTAGAGCCTCATCCTTTGTGGGAAGAAAATACACCCACGTGTAACGAGAGTAATCATCGACAATTACCAGAATATACTTCTTGTCATTAATGCTTTCTACCCTCATTGGTCCACAGAGATCCATGTGTATCAATTCCAATTTTGAATGAGTACTTGGAACCAATTTAGGTTTGAGGATGGATTTCTTGCTTTTCCCTTGCTCACAAGCGAAACACAAATGATCTTAGTTGTATTTAAACTTTAGAAGTCCATCAACTAAGTCTTGTTTGGTGAGATGGTTAATGGTACCGAAATTCAGATGAGAAAGTCGTCGGTGCCATAACATGATTTTGTTGATGTAGCTTTGGACATTAAGCATACGAGAGAAGAAGCTGCCATATCCGAAATGAAGATCGTATACAGATTCGAATCATGAGCACAAGTTAAAAGATCTTCTCCTTCCAGATTTCGAACATAACACGTTTTGGAGCGAAATGCAACTTCTAAGTCACCATGACAAAATTGACCTACTGAGAGAGGTTGTGTCCAAGGCCTTTAACGTAATATACATGACATATCGTAACATTTCCATGCACATAATCTTCGTATCATGTGATTGCTGCAAAATGGTCATTCCCGAAGTGGACTGTTCCCATGAATTTCTCTACGAAATTTCTCAGCAGTTTAAGATTGCCAGTCATATGCTTCGAGCATTCATTATCAACAATCCACAGTATGATATGTATCACTTGCAATACATAGAGAAAACATAGATGGAAGAGTAGATAGTTTGATTACCCATTTTTTAATGGGGACTAGTGTTTTAGAGTGAGACACGACATTATCTCTACTCTGTGGTACACCCAGACTCGTTTTAGCATTTTTGCTCTTAGGTGACCAACTAAAATTTGGTTGTTTTTCAAACCACTTCTGCCACTTCCTACTCGTTTTTGCTTTAGTTCGCATGTAATTGCTAAGTGTTCTAACTTGCTCAAATAGTGAAGTTGATCATTAAGCACTAGAGTCCTTACTTTTTGCATTCATAAGAGTAACTACAGCAAACCTAGTTTTCGCTACTACTGGGGTAGTATACAAAAATTTAGATTTCGTAGTTTTAAGAGTAGTGAATAAGGCTCTTCTAACTTTAGAATTCACAGACAACTTATACTTAGCAAGACACTTATCATGACACGGGATTTTATCACACGAAACACACATTACATCAACATTCTCTTTAAGAGCATTTTCAGCATTAACATTTGCTAGATGAACTTTGGTTTTAACAACATTCACATCAGATGTAACTT
>BQNB010108424.1:0-22955 GCA_026074375.1 Tanacetum coccineum
ATGTTCAGTAGTAGACCACAAGATCGAAGTAATGGTGGACTAAGTACGTATTCCGAAGTCCAAAACAAGTAAGGTAGACAAGAGAAATAAATTCACCAAGTCTAATGATATATTATTGCCCTAAGCTCATGACACCGAACCTTAACGTAATAAACTGTAATCAAACCAGTACTCGAGGTTTGTGCCCCAACACGGATACAGATGTTACAAAAACATCCTACGAATTTTCTTCAAATGTTAAATGCGTCAATGGTCAACTAGAAACCACAGCCTAGACGGGGATGGTCAGTCCCGATAGATCTATCCATAACACTAGCGTATACCCAGCAGGTAATTAACGGTTCATGATAAAAGGGGACTTAAATGGCAATACGGTAACTTAGGCAATAATGTAATCAGGAAATAGCATACAGTTTTAAAAACACTTGTGTCCAAAGAAATCAAGCATGTAATCTCCCCCGTATTTAATAAAGCAAGTAGTAGAAAAAGGGGCTACGAACTCACCTTGAGTGAATGGTAATCAACAAGTATTCAAAATGGAAAATGCGTTACGAAGGAATCCGAAGGCAACCTAATCCAATATAGGTCGTATAAGTACTAAACACTTTGATTATTTATAGGTCGTATAGCTCATCATACTATCGTTCGGGCTATCATAATTAATAGGTCATGTAGTGACGTATGAGGAGCTAGGACACTTTAAATCGTAAATCCAACAACTCGTCGATACGCCACCCCGAAGAGGCCTCATTATGAAACTCCCTAGTAATATAGTACTTTGATAACCACATATAAGTCTATATAGTTCAATCACCATCTAATTGTTTTAGTAAAATTGTGTTTAATAAGTAAAAACGTTTATAATTGCCTCTTTAGTAAAAACGACATAACTTTCGCGTTTTAAGCCCGATTTTGACGTTTCTTATGCCCATCTTTTCGTATTAGGACGAGTTATCATAATTTGACATTTTCGATATTTTGACCCTCTGGAGAAAAAACAATCTAAGCGGAACAAAACAATATAAACAAAAAACCTGCACACCCACCCCACGCACAAAAACAAGTCAACAGTAAGACTTTTACCTGTCACATCAGACGTGACTTTATATTATAGTCTATGTTTGGTTCGTAAAACCCGAAATGTCGTATTTTATTCGTTATAGCTCCGTTTTTAACGATTCTTGTCGAGCACGATCATCGTAATTGAAAGTTCTAAAATTTTATGAGTTTACAAAATAAAACTTCTGTCATATGAACAGTAACTTATATAAAAATTAGATTTTATAAAAGTATTAATTTTTTTTCGTACCACTCTCGCGAAATCAATAACTCGTTCGTTATTAATTGAAAAATTACGATTCTTATCATTTTGGAATCCTAAAAATATTTATTATTTGTTAAAAATATCAAACTTGCTGTTTGAATAATTTTTATAAAAATTCTTTTATAAATCCGTTTATTTATCGTATAACTCGTTTTTAACGTAACTTTTTCGTTATTAATCCGTTTGACAAGTTTCTTACCTTTTCGGAATCGTCGTGAAATGTATTATCTTATAAAAGTGTTAAAACCACTGTTGGATTTCGAAACCAAACAACCTTAATGTCATCAATAACTTAATTTATTTAACTTGTTTTAAATCACTAGTTTATACTTAAACATTTTCTACTTAAATCAACATGTTAACATACTTATATATTCTTTTTAACATGATATAACCAACAACATAACATAATAAAAAGTGTACAAATTCATAATCTCAAGTAAAAATATGTTTAACATGTTTAAAAACATCCTAATGGTGATTTCACTATATAAACATCACATATGCATATAATCATATAAATGAAAAGTTAAGGGCTTAGGATAACCTTAATGAGATTATGTAGGATGATGACACTTAAGTGCTAAACCCTTGTTTAGACTTTAAACCCAGGCTTGCACTTAAGAAAACCCTTGTTTTCTTAATAAAACCCTAACTTCTCTTTTCTTGATTAATGCTTGAAAATGGTTAGCCAATGCTTGGAAATACCTTAGAATATCTTAGGATGTATGTGTATAGGAGTGTATAGGTTGTATAAAATTTAGTATGGATTTATTAGAGAGGGGTGTGTGAGCCGTGGCTTATATGTGAGTAAGAGAGGGAGTTTTTGTGATTTTTATCAAGTGTTTATGCATGTATGTTTTATCTCTTGTATTATACTTGCAATATATGTGTTCAATTGGTCAAAAAGTATGCAATAGTAGTCAAGCAACACAATGAGGGTTTCTAGGGTCCTTGTTTTCTTGTCTTGGGTCAAAGAACAAGTTATGGCTAGGTATTAATGAGAAGTGATGTACATTTGACCAAATGGAAGAGTTTTCTTATATTTCTTGTATATATTGCAAAAATTTCGGCATACATATGATATATTTTGTAACTTTTATGTATTGGGTATAAATGTGGGTATTTGTTGAAGCGTAGATACATTTTTTGTGCTTCTGGGTATGCCTAAACTTAATTTATCGCGAAACGTAAACGTTTCGCGTAACCGACCAAAAATAAAATATAAAGAGTTGATTATTACCTTCAAAAAAAAATGTTTCTATCTTTGGTAAAATGTTATCGTTTAAGTGGGTCAATCGTCTCGTAAAATAATATTTATAAATTTAAAACTCATATAAATATTATATAAATTATTCTAAAATGTTTCGCAATTTTTTTTATAAAAACTGAACCAACACTATTCACGTCAGGAAATAGTGTATAAAAATCATATTTCTCTTGTTTTATTTCGTTAAGTGAAAAATTTTAGCTTACGCGATTTAATTATGTGATGAGAATTAAAGTAAACGCGCACGAGAGAAAAAAAAATAGTGAATTTACATGGACGTCGATCATTTATCAAGAAATACGGATTATTACAGTCCTTCCCCGTTAAATGAGCCTTGTCCTCAATGCTCAAGTTGCGACACTTGACGAAAGTACGGGTTTAGAGAAAAAGATGTGGATATTTCTTTCGGAATAATGTTGATGAAGAGATGTAGATAATTATTATTATTATTTGTTTTGTTTTGTTTTTTTTTTATGTGAACAGTGCCCCAACGGTCGGTGAACAGTAACCCCCAACGGTTACTTTCCTCTTTTTATACAAAATTTTCTCCATTTCTCCATTCACACTTAATCTTTCACAACATTTTCTCTTATCGACAATCCTCAAAAATGTTGCAACAATCATCACGATCTTGGCGATGGCGACCGCGATAGCATCTGCGGCATTATCTTGCTACATCCCAATACGAAGAGGATTTCATTAGTATTGGCTTTATACTAGCAATTCTCGTACCTTCATAATCCTGGCTATTTGCGTGAAGATCTATGCTTGAATGAAAGAGACTAGATATTATAGGTTAGGGGATTGGTTGAAATAAAACCATGTATTATTCCTTTTAAGTCATTATGTAATCTTATTTCTAAGATATAAAACGGATGTTGTGGGCAACAAATTTATTTGTTTTATGTTTCATTATGTCTTTTGAATATTTCGTTACCATGCTTAGTAACTCGTTTGCATTCCCTTTTTTAAATGGCTTTAACTTGAGCGTTCAAAAATTATGACCTTTTTTTTTTAGAATTTAAATAATGAAGTGACCGAAGTTTTCACATACATTTCTTTGATGAGATAATATCGAAATCATTCGGTACAAAACAGAAATTTAATCAAAAGTACAAAATACAATTAGACTAAAGTTCAAAAGAAATTTAAGCGAGAATTCCTCAAAGGATAAAGACTAAGCATTGAAATCATCCTCCCATGTTGTTCCAGTTTTGATTGGTTTCTCTCTTACTAAGGCATAGCACCATTCCACGTTGCTTCAGTACCTTTATCTTTGGTTTTTCTTATTTAGGTTCTTTAACTCCGGGCATCACTTCTGTAGTGCCCATGATTCCCACAACCAAAGCATGTCACATTTTGTAGCGAATTGCCTCCCGCTACAGGAATCCTAGTTCGACACTCCTCTTCCTGGAGACCAAGCTTGTGACATTTACCACACCTAGGAGGACACAGACCTTGCTGATGATGTGCCTTGCACCTATTGCACCATGGTAAGTTCCCAGCGTAGCCTCTACCCTTAGCTGGGATTCCACATAAACCTAGCAAGCTTCTGTCTTTGGTTTTGCTGCTGTAATAGTTTCTCCCTTGTTGTGTCTTCCCACTTCTTTTTATTGCTATCAATTGCTATCACCGATCATAATGCCTTAGCCCTGAACCCCTTGTTCAAACTCAGTATACCTCGAGCCCTGTTGATTGCATCATGCAAGTCGCAGCTTGAAGAGTAACATTTCCTTTGATTCCCTCAGGAAATCCTCGGAATGTACTTTTCAATCTTTTCTCATTGACACCAACTCAGGACACATCAAAACCAGTTCGTGGAAGCGATTGTTGTATGCCTCGATGCCATCTCCTTTCAAAGTCAAAGTCCAAAGCTCTTGCTCCATCCTTTGAATTTCAGTTGCTGGGCAGTATTCAGTAGTCATCATAGCTTTACGTTGCTCCAGGGGATCTGATTAGCATTAGCAAAGTTCCCAAAGTTTGAACATTTCCGTTCACCAGTTAGAGCAACGACCCTCGAAACGTGCACATAGCCAAACTTCACTTTGTCAACTCATCACATTGCAAATCTCAAACTCCTGATACCAAATCTTTTCGAACCAACGTTTTAGTCCGACTACACCTTCAGTCCCGTTGAAAGAGTAAGGTTTGCCGTTCGTAAATATCTTATACGAACATCCATGCATCTATGGTGCAACAGTCCCTCCAGTATTTGCTGATCCAGATCCACCAGCATTGTTTGAGTCAGTTCTTGTCTTTTCATATTCTTCAATAGCTTTGGCCACACGCTTTTCCACTATCCTCTTAACAATATTTCATCTAAATCTCGCTAGGCGGCAAGAGTACTGGCCCAACGTGCAAGTATACAATTCGTTAAGAATTTGTAAAGGTATGAAAAGTCATGGCTCGTGATAATAATAGAGAAAAGGAAATAGAAAAGTGATATAAATAATCGTAATTTAATCAGAATGGTCAATATTTATATAATTGACCGATAGAAATAGATACTGATATGTCAAAAGATAGACGTAAGAGATCGAATTTAAACCAAGTATTATGTATATATATAAGGTTACATATAATGCAATAATGACAATCACAAAAGTAAGTAAGGATCATGGAATACGCGCGCATGGATATCGGATAGCGATGAAGGATTCTGTATTTAAAAATGAAGGAAAAGAAAATCTTTAAACTTTGTGTTATAAAGACTGATAGGTTTAAAATGACCCAGTATCCCATATAGCCATGGCTCTGGTACCAAGTATTATGTATACAATAGGATTAACATATAAAGCAATAATGAACAATCACTAAAGTAAGTACGGATCATGAATACGCATCGCAGGGATATTCGGATAGCTATGAGGAAACTGTATTTTTTAAATAAGGAAAAGGAAAATCTTTAAACTATGAGTTATAGACAGTTTTGAAAATGACCCCCAGTTCCCTATAACCTTGGCTCAGGTACGCATCTGAATACACGAACCCCAAATCGGTCGCAGCGGAAAGGTAACAATGGGTTGCTGACTTCAAAGTAACAAAAATCAAGATAAGAAAACGCCTTAAATTGAAACGTATAAAAATAAGATTCATTCAATTGTTCATTTACAGAAAATCAGAGTTTTCCACGTTAGGTCCCATAGTTTGTTTTGATACAAAGACAATAAGATTTTATAAGCAAAATTTCATGAATTTAAAAATCATAATCCCTCTAATAGAATCCGTCACGCTCCCATCCAGCTTATAACCTCAGCACCTGAGATTAAAACATGCAAACACGTCACACAAAGGTTAGTGAATTCATAGGTTTATCAGGAAATAGCGTGGACCACAAGATTTAAGTAATAGTAGACTATTAAAACACATTCATAGTCAACAGCATGTATTATTGCCGCTAAAGCTCATGACACTCGAACCTTTAACGTAATAGAAACTGTAATCAAACCGTACTCGAGTTTTGTGCCCCAACAAAGGAACAGATGTTACAAAAACATCCTACGAATCTTCTTAATACAGATGTTGCCAAACATCCTACGAATTTTCTTCGAATGTTAAATGCGTCAATGGTCAACTAGAACCACAAAAAGCCTAGACGGGGATGGTCAGTCCCCGATAGATCTATCCATAACACTAACTAAATAGCGTATACCCACAGGTAATTAATAAACGGTTCATGATAAAAAGGGGTCTTAGCGCAGACAGGGTACTAGGCAATAATGTAATCAGGAAATAGCATACAGTTTTGAAAACACTTGTGTCCAAAGAAATCAAGCATGTAATCTCCCCCAAATTTAATAAAACAAGTAGTAGAAAAAGGGGCTACGAACTCACCTTGAGTGAATGGTAATCAACAAGTATTCAAAATGGAAAATGCGTTACGAAGGAATCCGAAGGCAACCTAATCCAATATAGGTCGTATAAGTACTAAACACTTTTTATTATAGCGTTATAGGCTCATCATACTATCGTTCGCGCTAATCATAATTAAGAGAGAATCGTGTAGTGAACGTATGAGGAGCTAGGACACTTTAAATCGTAAATCCAACAACTCGTCGATACGCCACCCCGAAGAGGCCTCATTATGAAACTCCCTAGTAATATAGTACTTTGATTAATACCACATATAGGTCTATATAGTTCAATCACCATCTAATTGTTTTGGTAAAATTGTGTTTAATAAGTAAAAACGTTTATAATTGCCTCTTTAGTAAAAACGACATAACTTTCGCGTTTTAAGCCCGATTTGACGTTTCTATGCCCTTACTTTTCGAATATGACGATTTTCTCATAATTTGACAATTTCGATATTTTGACCTCTGTGAACAGTAACTTACTGTTCACATCAGACGTGACTTTTATTTATATCGTATTTGTTGTCGTAAAACCCGTAAATGTCGTATTTTATTCGTTTATACTTTCGTTTTAACGATCATTCAGAGCATCGATCATCGTATTGAAAGTCTATAAATTTTATGAGGTTTTACAGAAAATACAAACTTTCTGTCAGAACAGTAAAACATAATAAAAATAGTTTATAAAAGTATAATTTTCGTAACACGCGAAATTTCATAACTCGATTCGTTGTTAATATTGAAAAATTAAGATTCATAACATATGGAACCTAAAAAATATGGTATTATTTGTTAAAATATCAAACATGTTGTTTGAATAAATTTTTCTATAAAAAACTCTTTTATAAATCCGTTTATTTATCATAACTTGTTTTTACCGTAACATTTTCGTTATTAATTACGTTTAGACAATTCTTACCATTTTTTCGGAATCGTCGTGAAATGTATTATCTTATAAAAGTGTTAAACCACTGGTTTGGATTTCGAATCCAAACAACCCCTTATGATCATCATATATACTTATTTATTTAACTTGTTTTAAATCACTAGTTTATACTTAAACATTTTCTACTTAAATCAACATGTTAAGAAGATGAGAACATGAATATTGTCCAAATGTAGATTGTTACAACTGTGGTAAGCATGGTCATTATGCCAAAGATTGCGGCAAAGAGAACAGAAGAAAACACTAATTTGGTGACGGAACCCGAAGTCGAAGAAGGTGGTATTTTGTTGATGGCACAAGAATAACCCGTCTCAGAAGTTGATATGATGTGGTACCTTGACTCTCTCGCTAGTCACCATATGAGCGGGCAGAAGAATTCGTTCACATAACTGAAATAAATCATTCAAGGCCATGTAGCCTTCAAAGATGCATAAAAATAGAAGTGAAAAGGATGTGGGAGTATACGTTTCCTTTATGTTGGGAAACAAAAGAGCATCGAAGATGTGTATTACGTTCCGCCATGAAGAGTAATATACTAAGTTTAGGCTAACTTATTGAAAAAGGTTATTCGGTTTTGTACAGGTTTATATGATGATTTCCAGGATCGAATATACATACAAGATTGACAAGAATCTGATACGTATTATAAACAACATAAACTGTTACATTGTATATTTTAGACACACTTTGAAACATTACATGTATGTACATATATATAGGTTTCCAACCGGTGCTTTGGAACCATTGTGTCCATTCGGTTTAGTAACCGAAAATAACTACCATCTAATAACTAACTATAACCGCCATAACTACCAAACGGTTATTAACTAATCAACTAACAGGTTTAGCCCTTTGGCTTTTATTTGCTATACTAATAAGACTTATACAATTAATAGTGCAACATTTCCCCCCTAATTGTCTAAGTCTTGTTCTTCGAGTCTTTATACTCTTCTCTGCGTCTTCGTTGGTGTTGTTGTCGTTTGTTTTTGTGTCGACTTCAAAAACGCTCTCCAGGAACAAGTTCTTGTTCTCCTCTTGTTCTCTCCTGGTTATCTTGCAAACCGTATCCACAACAACCTATTCACTCTCACGCGTACCAAGCGTGTTTCTTCCCTTTGTGTCGTTCCTCCACAGAAATTCCTAGAATTTCTTCTCTTGTTCTTATTGCCTTCCATTTTGACATCATCTCTTGCAGTCCTGCTTTTCTTCCTTGGAGTTCCATCTAGCATTTCCTCTACTTCAGCATCTATCCTTGCATCAGCCTGTGGTCTTTCCTTTCCTGCAGTTCCTCTGCAATTCACTGCCACATCTCCTGGCTCTCCATGCCTTGATCTCTTTGCTTCCTCGTAGTAAATTTTTACCATTCCTATGTACTCCTTATAGCATTCCTTGACTGCCTCTTGATCCTTATCTGTAAGAACACGTTTTCCTTTTTTGAAACAACATTCTTCCACCGAGACTTCTTCCGTTCCCAGTAGGTATTCCTTGGTGTCTTTTCCCTTCTAAGGTCTCTTGATCTTCTTGACCAAAATTGAATCAAACTCTTGCAATCTTGCAACCTTTGGCTCTTGATTTGTTTTTCCCAGGTTTTGAACCTTTGGCTCTGATGCCACTGTAGAATCGTTGCACGCACAGGTCTTGGCACAATCAACAAGCACAAGATTGACAAGAATTGATTCATTATTTACTAACAACATAATATGTTACATTAAAGCGTTGTGGTCAGACAGGGGTGAAGAATACTTGTTCATATCATTTACAAAGTTCTATGAAGAACAAGGCATCAAAAGGTTTCTGACAACACCCTACTCACCCGATCAGAATGGAATAGCCGAAAGAAAGAACCGAACAATTATAAACATGGTCCGTTCAATGTTGAAAAGTAAGAATATGCCTAAAGAATTTTGGGCAGAAGTGGTTCAATGTGCGGTATACATCCAAAACAGATGTCCTCATGTCAAATTGATGGATATGACCCCTCAAGAATGTTGGAGCGGTGTAAAGCGTACGGTCTCTCATTTCAAAGTATTTGGCAGTGTGGCATATGCACGTGTACCAGGTCAAACACGAACAAAGTTAAAGGATAAGAGCAAAAAGTACATATTCATTGGATACTGTTTAAGTAATTTACCGTTCTAGAGGAAATAGGAGAGTTCCCATGCTTCTAGATGAGTAATCCACCTAAGTATCTAAAAGTAAGACAGAAAACCCGTTAGCTCGCCCCGGGTGTTGACCCAGGACCAAGCTCGGGCGTGAGAGTAAGTACTTGTGTAAGAGCCAAAGGGGCTATAAGTAAGAGCCGAAGGGGCTATCAGTAATAAATGTGTGTGGTGGTGAATTTAATGTTGTCCTTCAAATAGTAAATGCTTGGGTATTTATACTACTTGAAGTACTGTTTAAAAACACTGTTCTTAACACCTTGGGAATGAAGGAGACGACCTATGCCTAGCCTTTGCCTTGGGTGTCGGTACTCCTTGGGGACATCGCTCCTTAATTCCCGGGATAGTGATGTTGCGTAAGTGTTTGTTATTATCCAACGGTCTAAAGAGGTGTCCCTCCTTATCGAGTCTAACGTTTTGTCTTCTTTCGGGTTGATGTAGTGCGCCCGTCCGGAACCATCCGACCCGTTCGGATATGGGGCCCGTCCGGTATCTACGCGGACATGTCCCCCCCAGTATTACTTTAATAGTCGCAAACTATTAGAGTGATACTTAAAAGTGCTCAATTGAAAGGACCGGGACCACCGCTTTTGCTTTCGTCCTCTCCATACGCCCAAAGCTCTTAGAAACTATGGCATTATGGCAATAAGTCATTATATAATTTAAAAGTTGACTTTTTAACTATGATAAAAAAAAAAATTAACGGCGATTTATTAAAACACTAGCAAGAAGTTAGATCAAACAAGAACAATATAATGGTTCTTAAGCTAATCGTCTCACTTGAACGACGCTTTACATCTGAATTTACACCAATAAAAAGAATAGGAAACTAAAATTACTAAATATCAGCGCCTTTTCAGGGATCTTCTTGTCAAACAGAAGCTTGTTGCGAAAGTTCCACATATACCACCACAAACCATAGTATACACCCTCAAGAACGCCTTTGAGTTTGGATTGAATTCGAATAGAAACCAACCAAACTCGTCATTCCTCGTAAGAATTCACATCCGGATAGGTCGATATTACACCAAGAAGATTTCTTACGCATATAATCTGTCCTCACTACAACGCATTGACAGAAAATATGTTGTCGATTCCGCACTACCGGCGTTACACAATGGGACTAACAATCGGAATCAATATCCATCCACGACGCGAGATATTATTAAAAACGCGTTGTTTAAGGGATGAGCGTTATATTTTGACTTTCAAAACTTTGATAAAATTTGATACCACGTTTTCTTACATTTCATGACATTATATCTTATGTATGTGGACTTTTGCATATAAAAGGTTAAATTCCTTAAACTAGAGGAAAACTTAAGGAATGTTTATTATTTAAGTGGTTTCTAAGACATTTTTAGATTAACCACGTAAATGAGAGATGTTTTTCTGTGAGTTCGTGAATAAGATGAAACAAAGGTTGAAGCTTACTTATTAAGTATCATGAAGCAAAACCAAGTTCGGGAGCAGTGATAAAGATATCGAGTACTTTCTACTCTAGGTTGGAATTAATTGCCGAATCGAGAGACCTTGATGACGTTGAATTGGAGACTGAGAAAGACGCAAAACAATTTTTTTATTTTTTCTTTCGATTGAGTAGATTATCATTCTGAATAATGTTTGCATCCCACATTGCCTCATAACCCCGAGACCAAATAGTTGAAAAGCATATGTTCGTTTTCTCCCTAGCCAAATTGTTCCCATGGTTTATTCTTGTGTTTGAATTTCAATTATTAGTTAAAATCTATACCGCATATTAAGCATCTTTGCATTTTAAAAATAGAAAGCTTGATTTTCAAGTTACAATCATTTTTTGTCTTCTTTCGGGTTGATGTAGTGCGCCCGTCCGGACCCGTCCGACCCGTTCGGATATGGGGCCCGTCCGGTATATACGCGGACAATTACAACCAGTTAAACTTGCAGCCCGTATGACTTGTTTATCTTTGGGTCACGCTAGTCGTGCCCATCGTCTTCTCTCCACAATTTTTCTAGTTTTAAACTATACCCATTTCCTTTATTTTGAACATCATATATGTCAAAAATTAACTACACTTGAAATCTATTTTTCATCTTCAATACTTAGTTTATTGATCATTCAAAAAGAAAAAGATTGAAGTGAACATAAAAAAAATGAAAGATTTCAAATTCATTTGTAACTAAATATTTGTTGGGTGCTACTATTGGTACCCCCTGGCCTGCCAGAAAGTACATAAAATGTACAAAAGATTCCTTTTGTACCCTCTTTTTGCAATATAACGCAGTTTTATTTCAGGTTTTGTTTCGTATTTTTTGACAGTTTCATGCTTTTGACTTGTTAAACTTTATAATTTTCATTCCGCATTTTCCGTGTCACAGTTTTATAACATATACAAAATTATAAAAAAAAAAGTAAAAAAAACCAGAAAAAACATAGGGGGTACGGATGGCTTTTTAGGGGTACAAATAACATAAGCCATATTTGTTACCTAAATAAAACATGTAATGGAAGCATAGGTAAATGTGTTCCTAGGGAAGGAACAAGTGATAGGGGTTGACAATCAATCATGTGTGTTGTTACATCCTGCGTATATGAGGTGTTTCATCTGTGGGTATTATGTTTGCTTTTCATTCATTTCATTGTTCTTAAAAGCAACTACATCCATAATCCAACCTTGTGGCCTCTGCACCTCTTTTAACTGTTCACAAATAAATTAATGAGCAATTCTAGATCCACTATAACTTACATAAAAACTTTCACATGCACATGTGTCATGTAATTTGGATCAATCACATTTTATTAAATTTTTTTTTTTTTTCACTACCTATATTTGTTTAACACATATAGGTGTGAAATTTGTATGTGTAAAATGGGCGTGAATCTAGCATTTATCTTAATTAAGCTGTTGAAAGTAATTCATCTCTCTTAAAAAATGAGATAACTTAACATAACCAAATAATTTATATAAATAACTTTAAAGTTACAACTTTAACTTGTTTTTTTTTCTTAAGGTTGGACGACCGACTCGGTCGCCGTCGGTCGTCCCCGTAGTGGGTAGTCGGTCGCGACCGACACACCGGAAACCGAATTGCTCATTTTGTCGCAGGCACGACAACGGTCGTGAGAATAAAGTGAGCAAAAAATATGATTTTCGCCATTTGTATATTAAAAAAAAAAATTAAATCATTTAACCCTATAAATACCCACTCATTTAACCATTTTCATCACACATTCAAACAACAATTCAAAAAACTTCTCTCAATTCAAAAACTCACCATGTTTAACAAGAACAAAAAAACTCTCAAATCAAAAAATCCAAATTCCCGACTTCAACCAAGTGCTCCGCATTTAACACCGGATCCGAATTCTCCTGTTGAAGAGACGTTACTCGTCAAACCTAAGAAGCCCTCGAGACGTGCAACAAAGGCCAAGAAGGATGAGCCCAAGGAGGTCAAGGATGCGCCAAAAGAATGGACAATGGAGGAAGAGATTGCGTTGTACCAAGGTTGGTGCGATGTTTCAGAAAATAATATTTCAGGAAACAGTATGAAGGCTAAGGGATTTTGGGAAGCTGATATTAGGTACTTTAAAAAGGAAACTGGTTCATCAAGAGGTTATGACTCGATCGTTAGCAAATGAAAAAATAGGGTTCGCCCTAGAATTTGTGTTTTTTGCGCCGTCATCAAAAATATTGAAGCAAATCACGAAAGTGGTACAAATGACCTCGATGTGTACCATAAAGCTTGTGCAGAATACAAAATGATTTACAAGGGTGATTTTACGTTGGAGCATTGTTATAACATATTGAAAGATCACCCAGGTTGGAAAGACGTTGAGATGCCTTATTTTTACCAAACTCAGGGGCGAAAAAAGTCTAAGACTTCTGAAACCACTTCGGGGTCAGCATCTGGTTGTCTTAATTTGAACGAGGAAACGGATGAGGCTGTGGAAGAGACTCAAGAATTCCGACCAATGGGTCGTGACCGAGCAAAGGCCAAGAAGAAAGCAGTCGGTTCCTCTCGTGAGGGAGCTTCTTCATTTGTTGATTTGGTAGCCGACAAGTTCTACAACATGAAACAAAAAAATGAGGAAAGAAGGACAAGGAACAACAGTCCTATATAGAGTTGAAGAATCGGGAGTTGAGTATCCGGGAGGCCGAGGCTCGAGAAATTGCACAGCTGAAAAGAGAGAAACTAGAAATTCAGCGTCGAACGCTTGAATTAGCCGAAAGGGAGAAACGGGACAGAGACATCTTATTCTATAATTCAATAATCGACCCGTGTTTGCCCCCAATACAACAAGAGAAGCTGCTCGAGATGAAGATGGAAATCAAGGAGCGATATAACTTAGATTATTAGTTTAAGTTATCTGAATAAAAATGTTTTTAATTTTAGTGTCATGTTTTTATGTTATCTTAATAATTATGTATTGTTTTTTTAATTTATTATGTAATGTTTTTATTATTAAATGAAATTTATGTAATGTTTTTTATTATTAAAAAAATGAATTTGATGTTAAAAAAAATAAAAGTCGCCTTATAGTGGCAAAAGGTCGCATGTAGGTCGTCGGAGAGAGAAAGCTGATGTGGGGCCGGAAAATGCAGGTCGGGACCTAGAACGATAGTGGGTAGCCTAATGAAATGAAGATATAATACTTTTAAACTTATACAGTTTTAGTGGCCAATGAATCATTGTTTTTGGAATACGAATCATATTGTTAAGAAATTTGATTTGGGTGATAATTTTTATCCACGGATACATGGAAAAATTAATACAAGTGAAATGGTTTTAGCAATTATCCGTCGTTAGAATAATGCATTTGTAAAACATTTTCTAGCAAATTCGATATGGGTAGCAATTTTTCATTTTGGTTTGACACATTCAAAATTTCAAATATACGTAATGTTAATTTACAGACATTCAAACAAAGTCTTTTAAGAAAGGATTTTCAAATATGAAGTGTATGTTCACAATCTAAACATCCTTTACGGCATGGGTGAATAATGAATAGTGGGCACATACCGTCTTATGAAGTAGCATATTCATGTTCGGTTTTATCGCTTGTTATCAATTCTTCCTATATTCGTGCTCGGTTTTATTGATTGTTATCAATTTATCATTTATTCCCATAAGTAGCGCCAATTATATATATTATCATTTGAAAAGAGTTGACTTATTATTCATTTTAAGCACTTTAGCTACAGTGGCCAAAAGGAAGCCCAAAAAATTTGGGCCGGCCCAATTAGTTTTTTTTTTTTTCTTAAATTTGTTGGCATAAAATAAGGAGGAAAAAAATGTTATAAAAGTACCGACGCATTCAGATAAAAAAATACCCGCGGTAACATTTCCGAATTGATTTAAACAGTGTCATTTTACACCATGAGACCAAAAAAATAAATTCGCAAAAAAAATAAACTTACACTATTAAACATAAAAAAACGCGCGAAAAAACAAAAAATAAATAAATAAATAAATAAAAATAAAAAATTAACGCCCCGCAACAACGCGCGAAAAATTAACGCCCGCAGCGACGCGCGAATATCTTTGCTTGTTTGTATAAATTTGAACTTATAGTACCATTAAACTAAGCTTAGCTATTATCAAAGCAGTTCATTAAAAATTTAAGAAACACATACTAATAGAAAGGTAAAAACATAAAAACCTACATAAGGCACATTAAAGCTGGACTATGAAAGTTAAAAGGGAACGAATCAGCAAGTCCAATGGGCCAATAAGCTGTTAACAATGACAGCCCATTTATCATTAGCTTCAAGCCTTCAAAATTTTGACCAAATGTCCAAATTGTATGGGAATAAAATAGAAACATAGAATTAATTAATGGAAAAATAGAAAGATGAAATTTCGGTGAGTCTAATATCGCGTTACGACAAGTGTAGAAAACGAGGATGAATACCCGTGCTTCGCTGCGGGACGTTTTGTATTAAGCGTTTTTAATTCGAGAGGTTCGTAAACGTTTTGTGTGTGTGTGTGGTGTCATTCATTTCCAAAATTATATAAACATACAAAAATGAGGAACACTTGCATTAAATTGCCGGGTTGACTCGACCCGGTCCGACCCGACCTGTTTTTTTGTGGTATTTACGATATAGCCCCTCAAATACTTACGAAATACCCCCTCGCACTATGTGTCAAATTACGAAAACAACCGTTAACTTTATTTTTTTACATAACACAGGTAACCAAAACCGCCGCCCGCCAAACATTCCGCAACGAAGCGCGGGCAGGCAAACTCGTTTTTGAGAAATTCCAGGATCAAAATGGTGGAGTAGCATGGTATCATTACAATATATATTCAAATAAAGTTGAGAGTTTCAAATGAATAATATCAACGTATTAGCATTAACGGAGAACATATAAGTTAAGGTAGTTAACAGTCAAAGGCACCAATGGTGAAAAACCATCAACAAACCCAAAAGAACTTCCATATATTTTACCTTGTTAAGTTGTTGGTCGAATGGGTCAGAAACTCACCTGCTCAGGCTGCCAATTCGTCCATTTTAACCGAAAGTATATGGAGCTAATGTGCACAAAAGCTTTCTAAGTATACATAAAAGTTCAATCCAACAAAACGACGCGCTGCATAAATGACAGTTGTTCCTGTAACTGAATCCGTTGTCCAACCGCTTTGAACCTACAAAGAAAAAGAGATTGGTTGTAAAAACATTTGAATTAACTGCCAAGATCAACAATAAACGAAAACATAAAGTTGATGAAAGTAATTATAAAGTTCAGTTTATTAAGTAGAAGAATAATGCTTACTCTGGTTTTTAATAAAATTTGTGCAAACTCAAGCTGCAATGATTAGTTATAGTGTCGGATACACAACTTTTGATAATAGAGGTCATATACTCAGTTTAATCTGGTACGACAAAACTGAGTATTTCAGAAGTACTTATTTTTGTTTACCCCTCTATATCTCAACATAACCTGAAAAGTTATGTGAGTCAATTTCACAAACATCCTTTACTTTTTTTTCCAATATATGGTCTCCTTTTTGGTTATTATGCCTATATATTTCTCAAAACAATAACAATATTTAAAGTTATGGTGCAATGACATATTGTGTGACTTATGGGCTTATATTACATGAATAAGTAGATTTTTTCTCTCATCTCTGTCAGTAACTCATATTAACTTATACAAATTCTGCACACAAATCAATCGACTTCCAAAAGACTAATAAACTAATGAAATTCTCGTCCTACAATATACTGATGACTACATTTACATATGTCTTCATCTTGAATCATACCAGCTAGCCTTTAACCAATGATAAAAGACTAATTTTTTCGTCTGTACTTATATGTGTAGAAACTAAAGATACAATGCAAAGTATTATTAAATTGATTAATAAACTAAGAGAATACAAGAGTATTTATAGGACAAACAAAAGGTAAAATCCTAAAATCTAAACGGGCCTAGACTACTATGGGCCAACTGGGCCTTATTAAACTAACACCCTCTCTCAAACTCATAATGTTGCAGCGGTAAACATTAAGAGTTTGTCAAACAAAAACTAAACTAAAACTGAAAAGCAAACGAAAAGTGGAGTGTCCCAGAGTACATACCCGGTGTTAGACTGAGTCTCATTCCGATGCAATCCAAACAGATGCAGATTCAGACAGATGTAGATTCAGACAGATGCAGATTCAGATAGATGCAGATTTAGATTCAGATTCAGACAGATGCAGGTGCAGAGCAAAGAATTACACAAATAGGAAGATGAACGAGAGTAGATGCAGACGGATGCAGATTCAGACAGGAAGCAGCAAATTAAGACAGAATTATTCAGCAGCAGACAGATAGACATATTCAGGCAGACAGTAGACGGATGCAGGCAGACAGAACCAAAACAATATCCAGGTGAAGAACGAGGCAAAACTAGACAAAGCCAGACTGAACCAGAACATGTTGTTGATGCCGAGATGCTACACATAACTACTCAAGACATAGTCGGATTAGTCAAGACTATAACATCACCATCACCAAAACTAATTCAAAACCAAACCAACGAACAAAAATCCATTATAAACCGAACAAACATAACCGTGCTTACCAAATACCAATACCGATACCGATTCCATCACCAATACCAATTTACACAAATTCTAATACCACGTCGAACAAAACTATAAAACATCCCTGCAGCCACACCAATGCAAAATATAACGGCATTCAAACCGATTACCAATCTTCTAAATATTCAGATACCCATCTGCTATATAAAACCTAAATATGCCAAACAATGCTAAATTCCAAACTAGCAAATTGAATCAGTAATTTCCCATACCCACTAATTCTAACAATCAATGAATTATTAATTATAATAAACCTATCAATACCTTCATTGAATGAAACATGAGGACTTTTACTAACTTACGACATAAGGAAAAACAGTGTGCAACAAGAATTTTCGAATAAACATCGTACCAAGAACAGACAAATATATCAATCTTCAACCACCGAACTTCTTTCTTTTTTTTTATTTTTTTTCGAACAGAAAGTGGTAATAGGTTGCGAGTTAAGCGGATCAATCGATTCAAACAGATCTACAATAGCAAACAACGAACATTAAACGGGATCCCTCCGGATCACCAATAATTAGTTGATGACCGGAGGATGACAATATAGCGACTTGAACCTAGGCTCTTGATACCATGTTGAAACTAAAGATACAATGCAAAGTATTAATGAATTGATTCATAAACTAAGAGAATACAATGAGTATTTATAGGACAAACAAAAAGTAAAACCCTAAAAGCTAAACGGGCCTAGACTACTACGGGCCAAC
This sequence comes from Tanacetum coccineum, assembly GCA_026074375.1. Lineage (NCBI taxonomy): Eukaryota > Viridiplantae > Streptophyta > Magnoliopsida > Asterales > Asteraceae > Tanacetum > Tanacetum coccineum. The sequence goes on from BQNB010108424.1 coordinate 18,345, forward strand.
TGGGCCTTATTAAACTAACAATATGAACCCAATGCTTTTTTTATGCATCATATAAGTTAATTAAATTTATCTAAATACGTACTCATTTCCCTATCAACCCCCTTAACAAAATCCGATTAAAACTGCCTTCCTATAAACCAAGTACCTAATAGCTTCACGTGCCTACTTAAAAATAGTTCTAAAGTCAAACGCATCCAGTAAATCTAAAATATCTTATACTACTATATAGCCACAAATAATATGTAGGATCGATATACCTTAGTATAATAAGCCTTTAGCCTGTAAAGGATGTTACTTCCTTGAATAAATCCAAGTCAGTAACAATGAAACACTGATGTAATACTATCAACTATGCAGAAACTAGTTAACAGTATCAAGAAGAACACACAATGATTTAACAAACGATTTGTATTATCACACCTTGAATCTGCCTAAGTTTGCAGATCCCTAATACAATACTTATCTCTAATACTTCTAACTAATGCTTTTTCTTGTGTCTTTCTAATGCCTTCCTAGAGATCCTTTTATAAACGTAAGGATAACTCTAGTAGGTGTACAGTTCTTGTATGACACAAATACTAATTAATACTAATCACTAATGTAACTGTTATATGATTAATACAACTATTACTTGATAATTACTAATGTAACCGTTTAACTAATAATCCTTTAAAGTTCCTTTAATAAAGGCAGTACTTTGACTTTTTCATACTAAGCAGACAGTACTTTGACTTTCAACTTAGCAGTACTTTAACCTTCTGACTTGTATTTCCCAACACCATTACTGACTTGGATCTGCCTTGTGCATCAATATAGTCAAATATTTTAAAGGACATTGATGCACCATTGTTTCTAGAGACATGGTCTAAGACTTTATGTTTTGGTCTCCAAACCCAACATGCTGAGGCCTTAACAGCATTTCCCTTGTTTCCCTTAACAACACTAAGAACTGCTTTTGGCCTAGCAGTATTAACTACTGCATTTGGCCTAGCAGCATTAACATTTTTATCATTAACAGTATTAACCCTCTTATTAAAATTACTGTTATTAGCTGCTGTTATTTTGTTAAAAGGCCTTCTAGCAGTTGAATATGCATTATTAATAACATTTTTCATGGGTCCTGCATTATTCACTGCTGTTCTTGGTTGAACAGTATTAACTGGTCTAGCAGCATTAAGTGAAATTGGGCCAGACCTAGTTAAGACTGTTCTTGAAACCATGTTCCTTTTTGTACTGGGTGAGGTAATTTAGAGAAATTATGTTTGTTCACCATTTGAACATTGGTCCAAACTGGTCATTCAAACCTTTGATTATTATACCAGTTATTGCAATCTTTCCTCAAATGTTCAAAACTACCACACACATGACAAGCTTTGTTGAACATCTCAAAATCATTCCCTAATTTTTGAGACATCTGCTAGTTCCAATTTCTCTTGTTTCCTCTAGGACTAGGTGTGTTTTGCCTATTTTTATCAACTGATGTGTTCCTAGGAGATTTTACTTGCTTAGTAGACTTAACAAAGTTTATCTTAGCAAAACTAGGTTTATTAAACATCTCAACAGTTTTAATCTTAGGCACATCTTCTTCCTCACTTTCAGACACCCAATCCTTAATAATTGGGGCTCCATCTTCTTTCCTAGCAGTCTTAGGTTCATTAGTCTCAACAATAGGCTTTTCAACTACAGACTCACTAGCAGACTCATTCACATCAACAAAATCATCTAGACTAGGATAAACTAAATCAGATTTTGGTGGCATAAAATTCCTAGTATAGGGAGGTGGGACAACATTATACCCTAATCCTATTTTACACTTATCCATTATCTGTCTGTCTAGAAGTTCACTTAGGCTTTTTGATGAATTTTCAAATTTTTGTACTGTAAGTTGAACCTTATCTTTTTCTTTTGTAACCAACTCCAACTTCCTTTTAAGCTCTGTAATATCTAAATCTCTTAAATAGATTTCACATTTTAAGAGTTTTATATCTTCCTCATACACAGACTCATTTTTCTTAAAGACTAACAGTCTAGCTTCTACAGATTCTAAACTAGTTTTATAAGAGACATCACTTACCCTAGTTGTTCTTAAGTCTTTAACTAATTGTTCATTTTGTTCTTTTAGATTTTTTACACATTCTAAACAAGATGAACAACAATTTGAGTCATTAGATACCTCAGAGTTTGTAGAAGAACTTGAACTTGTTGAAGAATAAGCCATGAGAGCAAAATTGGTTGGACCTTCTTCTGCTTGGTCACTCTAATCATAGCCAAAGCCATCACACTGAGACACTAAGGCATTTGAAGTAGTTTCATCCACTGGCATAGTCCTTCTTATTGTCTCCCTGTTTCTGCTGTCTTGATTCATGAGTGCCCTATACTCTCTAGCAAAATGGCCTCTCTTGTGGCAGTTATAACACTCCACTTTTGACTTGTCAAATCTAATTATTTCTTTGTTGGCCATGTCCAGTTTCTTTCTAGTATTCTTCAGGAATCTCCTTGCACTCATAGTTAGCATAGCAATGTTCCACCTCAAGTCTATCTCCTCTAGATCATCAGGATCAATCTGTTGTAGGTCTTCATTATCAAGCTGTGGAATACTTGGTTGGCTAGCAAAGAAGAAATAAATCACAGCATCACTCAAATTTTCAACAGTTGTTGAGCTTTTAGTAGCACCCTGAGTGCTAGCAGTATTAACACCTTGAGCAGTATTAACTTCTCTAGTTGCACTATTAGTGTTGCTAGAGGATACAAAGGCCACATTGTGTGAGTTTTTGGTTGAGCTAGATGTCCCCTTGACCTCTGATTCATAATCCTTCAGGTTGTTGAAGAGGTCATCCAAACTCAATGTTTTAATCTCTGGTTTGTTCCTCCACACAATAGTATGCATAGTCTATTCTTGTGACAAACTTCTTAAGAACTTCTGATTGATGTCTTCTTAAGGGATAACTTCACCATACATCTCTAGTGTACTAATTAGCTTTTGAAGCCTTTCATAGGTTTGCTCAATTACTTCTGAGCTGGATGCAGCAAAGTTTTCATATTGCTGCTTCAGAAGATTTTTTTGAGTTTTCTTTATAGCAATATTGCCTCCAAATTTGTTCTCAATAACTTGCATCAGTGTCTTAGCATCCTTGTATGAGTTGAACTTTAATTGATGCTCGTTAGGTAAAGCCATCAACAAAGTGCTTCTTGCCTTCAACGCTGCCCTTCTTTGTGCCTTCTTTTCAACACTTGTAGGAGGGATAGCAGTCTCCTTACCATTAACAGTTTTTGTTACTATGGGTGCATTACCATTTTCTATAATCTCCCATAGAGTGTAATCAACGCACTGTAGGTACTGCTTCATCCTCATCTTCCAGAGATCATACTCACTAGGTTGGAGTATGGGTAGCTTGATGGTTTGAGTAGTTTGAGAATCCATTGCTTCTTGAAAAAGTAGATCTTGTGTGTAGTAAAGTTTCTTCTTATTAAAAGCTTCTTACTGGCTCTGATACCACTTGTTGATCCTAATAGAATAGATCTTGAATTCCTTATGCTTGTTAAGGTTTAGTTATGCTAGATAAATTTAACACAACTATAGTAGAAACTTTGATTGTGAATATCAAAGACTATGCGGAATCTAGCCAATGATACTAAGAAGAATTTCAATGAAACAGTAATTCTAATGAACACACAAATTAACAAACAAAAGCTTCAATATATTAATACGAATACTCTAACTAGTATTAGGGTTATAAAACCTTGAAGCTACGAATAGATTGACAGAATAATGAAAGATATATCAATCTCTATGCCCTAGGACCTCCTTTTATACACCAAGGAGTCCTAACCGGCTTACCATATTTTCCTAAGTTATCATGATCTTCTAAACAGATACCTTATACGTATCTTTTACAAAAATATATCATACATATCATATAAACGATCTTTATCCTTTCTGAGCAATCTTTATCTTTTTAGCAGTTGTAATCCTTCAGCAGCATTAACTTTGATCACCAACAGTAGTAACTTTTGTACCAGCAGCACTAACTTAGCAGTATTAATTCCTTTGAGCAGCATTATCTTTAACAAGAATAGTATTAACTCTAAACAGCATCAAGAAGCTTTTAATCCCAACACATAACGATGGGATAGACACATATGACTGCATTCAAACCTTAACTCAAATAAGCTAAAGAGTAGGACTAGTAGTGATATAGGGTATGGATCTTCTAAGCCTTTTTCCAAAAGTAATAAACCAACAAGGTAGACAAAATCACACATACATGGCCATAACGATGGAATAGACACATGTGATTGCTCGCATCCTCATTCGAGTAAGACCTAAGGATAAAGATTAGGAAAAGGAAATAATTGTTGTCAAATAAAAATTAAAAAATAAATAGACTAAGTCCAAAAAAATAAGGTACAAGTTGCTAGGTACTTTCCCGACCATTACCATGATAAAGACTTAGAAATATATCCAAACATATTGATCATAGATCAACAACCTAAGTTGGCATTCCCGCAACGATCAAATTCCCAATCATCCATAATATACATACTTTTACAAAGACAAGTGGCGATATATATCACTTTATACAAAACTTTACATCGTTGATTTATAACCAT
>BQNB010108425.1:6661-22955 GCA_026074375.1 Tanacetum coccineum
CCTAAAACGGGCACGAAAAACGAGGGCTAAAAACCTAAATTTTGCAAATTAAACCCTAAAACAAATTTAAAAGCTAAAATAGATTCTAAATGACAAATAACGAAGTTTAAAAAAAACTAGACTAAAAACGGAGGTCGTTTGACCCAAAAACGAGTCAAGACAAGAACGGGAACGAATCCCGTTCTTTAAAAAGTAAATTTTTGAAAAATTAATCCTACAGAAACTTTTATATTTTTCCTACAAAATATATGAAAAAAGAAAATTTTAGAAAAAAGATTTATATTTTTCTGATTAATATTTTATTTTTTATGATTTTTTAAAGTTTTTAAAGAAAATAAATTATAAAATATACTAAAAGTTTATAAAAAAATCTGAAAAATTTACACAAAATAGCTAAAGTGACAAGGGTCCTAGGAAAAATAAGCTAGGTCGCACAGCTTATCGAATAAGCAGCTTATTGGGCAAAAACACCTTTAAATACCAAAGCGCCCAAAGGTCTTACAGAAAAGACCCAAGGGCGCAGCGGTAGTGTGTGTTGAGTTATAAAGGGTGAGAGTGGTAGAGGTTCGGGGTTCGAGTCTTGCTCACCCCTGACTTCCCACTTTCCCCTTTTATTTTTATTTTTTTTGTAAAACTTATAAAATGAAAAAGCTAGAATAAATGGAAATAAGTAACTTTAAAACTTGGAATTCTTTTTTAAAAGCTATAATAAGCCCGAAAATAAGCTAAAAAGCCAACAGATCACCCCTTTTTTACTCTAAGCTTAAAATTAAGCTAAAAAGTGGGCTCTTTGGCCTAAATAAGATACATGGTAGAAAAATAAGCTAAGCTAACATAAATAAGCAAATGGAGGTCAAATTAAGCAAGATTGAAAGAGAAATAAGCAAAGAAAAGCTTAAAAAGCTGCTGTCATAAAAACACATACAAACAGACAAAGGGGGCGACTTTGGGACCTATTTTAAGTGCTCTAAAGGGGTCCTTGGGGCTTAAGGCTTATAGGACTTATAGAACAGCTTATTAGCTTTCTAGAAAAGCCAAGATACTATAATTTATAGAACAAATAAGCCAAGAAAAGAGGGTGCAAAGAAACTGGTTTGCACCAGGGGAAAAAAATTGCAATTAGGCAAAATGACAACAAGCTCAAATAAGCTTAAAATAAGCTGAGAGGCCTAAAAAGCTATCTAATCTAACTTATTTAACCTAAGGCAACAAAAATTAAGCAAGATGGCTAAGCCATAAGCTCAAATAAGCACAAAATTAGTGGGCAAACTACACTATTTTTTACTAAGGAAAGCTAAGCTAAACTGATAAGCTCTTAAAGGGGGCAATAAGCTAGGAAACTAAGAGCTAAGCTAAGGAAAGTAGTGACCTAAACCTAATAAGCCAATGTAGACAAATAATAAGCTAAATAGAACAAACAGAAAAGCAAAAAAAAAATCAAAATAAGCTATAAGCCAAACCTGCAGGCCAACAGCCTTGGGATACTTTTAGGCTTAATTTATAAGCCACTTAAAGGGGTCCTAAGGCTAAGGGGCTTGTATGAGATTGTAGACCAACTTATGGGCTACCTTTATCTACAAAGAACACAAGATTAGGATAGAAAAATAAGCAACAAAAAGAGGCTGTAAAAACAGCAGTTAGCATTAGGGGACTTCTTAAAAGGAAAAAAAGGACAATAAGCAAGCTATAAAATAAGCAATAAAATAAGCTCAAAAAGGAAGGGTTAAAGCCGTACAATACCAACGAACTTTTACAAATTTATCGATTTGGTACGTGAACTATTTTAATTATCTATTAACGTAACGTACTTAAAGATTTTGTGTCGAGTTGCACAATGAAACTTGTGTTACCGGTTTTCACATAATTTTACAAATTTAAAGCCGTACAATACCAACGAACTTTTATAAATTTATCGATTTGGTACGTAACGTACTTAAAAAAGTGGTATAAATTTTACAAATTTTATACTTTTAATATTACACGTAGGACATTAGCCGGTTTTCAAAGTTTTTATCCGGTAACCAGTTGAATTATGGCAAATTGACACATAAATGAAAGTACGTTACGTTAATAGATAATTAAAATAGTTCACGTACCAAATCGATAAATTTGTTAAAGTTCGTTGGTATTGTACGGCTTTAACCCTTAAGATTAAGGCGGTACTTCTTCCTTAAACCTAGACACGTAGAATTCTGTCACAATTAAAGCATCCGCATAAAGCATCCTTATTTGCTGATTATAATCTATCTTAGGGATTAAAGCAATGGTGATCTTGTTAAATCCAAACTCATAGAGACTTTACCCACTTACTGCTTAACAACATCTTATATACTAGTAGTCCACTGTCTGAGTCCTTACCAATGGAACGAGAACGTACTCGTTGATCCTAGGGTCACCTGCTAGTCCAACTAAGCTCACTAAACCATTGGTAAAGATAGGTCAATATTTGTGATCCTATGATTCTATATATATAAGTTGCAATATGGAGAGCTATCCCAGACTCTTAGCCTATGCCCAAACAACACCGAAGTTGCAGCGCATTAAATATGTAGGAGTAGACCCAGTTGAATGATAGGTTGCATACTTAAGCACGTAAACAAGTATAAATTGATAAACATAATCAACAATCAACGATAAACTAAGCAATCAATATAAACAAACCAAACATTAAATCTTCATAAACATGGCTAATACCTAAAGGTATCAACCGATAGTCATTGTAAAAATACACACGGTTTCATATATAAACGATTAAAGAGAAGAAACCTTAACCGAACGCGTATTGGGTTGTGCGAAGATTACAAGAGTTTCCTATGATCTTGAGGCTCTTTTCTGACCTTTTGTGCTCTTCTATTCGTCTCTTGGTCGGCTTGGTGATTTAGGGATTCACTTGCATACCTAAAACTGAGTTTAGGGTCTTGTATTTATAGAGTCTGGAAAAGGGTCAATACGTCGTATCGAGCGATGTGGGATACGTCGTATTGGGGATTTCTTGGAGTAAGGACCATGGTTGATATCTTTTAGAATCTTCGTGTATAATAAACCTTGGATACGGCGTATAGAGGCTCATGGATACGGCGTATTGGGTCTTCAATCCTTCGTGGTTATCCGTGAAGAGTAGGCACGAATACGTCATATCTTCTTGATGGATACGGCGTATTAATGTAAAACCAGTTAGTTCTTCTTCGTTGACCAAAGTATTATATACGGCGTATCATTGATTTGGAGACGGCTATTCTTCAAAGTCAGGCAATGGTCTTTTAATTCGTCAAAGTCTTGGATACGTCGTATAGGTCTAGAATAATACAGCGTATTGGCTGTCAGATCAGTAGACTTTCTCGAACTCTTCGTTTAAGCTATAAAATGTGTGTCTTTTAGCTAATATTCACAAAGTACTCCATAATTACTGCAAATCTCAAATATAAACGATTAAGTAACAATTCTTGCAATAATTATACAAAATGGGTAATTTACATATGATAAATGATGCTTTAAAAGTAACGTTATTTGACGTCATCAAATATGCACATTTCTAAAATAGGCGAAATATGCACATTGCTTAAACGGGCAAAATATGCACATTTCTAAAACAGGCGAAATATGCATAGGATTTTTTAAGACCTGCGAAATATGCACTGTTTGACATGTTGACTCATATTGTCCTGTTGATTCATATTGACCTAGTTTGACCTTTGATCTGTTGTTGATTGTTTGACTTTGGTGGACCATTGACCAGTCTGTTGAATTTTTTACCTTTGACAATAGTTGACTTTCACAGTTTGTGCTATAAAATGGGATTAAACACTTGAAACATAATCAGTAAAATATCAAAATAATCACAACATCAACAATTCTCAATCTGATTTGTGTTATATATATATATATGTATTGTATATAAATTAGATTGGACAATTCTTATCAGAATCATGATTTAAGAACAAATTCAATAAGAGGCTCTAGATCAAGTATTGGTTTCTCTTGACAATCAAGTCAAGATTGGCTTTTGCAACATGAATATTGATCCCACAAAGACACAGAATGAATCCATATATCAAGTAGCTCTGGATGTAATCAAGCAGTCTCCATGCTACAATGCATTTCTAATCACAACTGATGGACCTTAAATATACACGCAGTAGTTCTGGTTCACTATTACTAAGCTCAAGAATTCTTCTTCATACCAGTTTAAACTTGATAAACAAAAGTTTGAAATTGGTGTCGAACTATTTTGTGAAATTCTTCGTATCTGTCCAAGAGTTCCTAATAAAGTGTTCATTGCACCACCTCCTCATGATTCACTTGTCACTTTCCTCAAATCACTTGGGTATAAAGGGTCTCTAAAATTCCTCTCTGATTTGTATATTGATCATATGTATCAACCGTGGAGAACCTTTGCAACCATTATCAATAAGTGTGTATTTGGGAAAACTACGAGCTTAGACAGGCTCCGACCATCAAGAGCTCAACTCTTGTGGGGCTTGTTCTATAGGAAGAATGTTGATTATGCCGAGTTGCTTTGGGAAGACTTCTAGTACCAGATTGACTACAGACAAACAAGTGTTAAGAGACGTTAAAGCATGCCCTATCCCAGATTTACCAAGGTCATCATCTACTACTTCCTCTCAAAACACAGCTCCATTCCCAAGAGACACGACTCACGTATTAATCATATCAAGAATGATGGTGTTCTGGGAAAGCTAAAGTTCGTTAGCAAAGGAGAACCTACACAAGTGTATGGAATGTCAATCCCTAATGTGATGATAAATGATGATATCAAGAAATCAAAGGCCATTCAGAAATACCTTGCTATATCCTCGAGTATTGTAGCTCCAAAGAAAGCAAGAAAGGAAATGAAAGCCACTGCTACTCCAACCAAGAAAGGCTCAATCACTGATGTGGATAATATTCTCTCTGACCCTGATGAAGCTCTATAATTAGGCGAATCAATGAGTCTGACTGGAGCAGAGATAGCTGAAGAAGAACGATGATTACATGTCACTCATGCTAGTCTGGTTATTGGTAGAGAGCAAGCCTTAAAAGTTGATAAAGAGACGGTTAAACGTCAAAAGAAGAAGATGATGAAAGGAATTGCTTCAGATGTTGTTGCACAAGATCTCCTAAACTTAAATAAGGGAACATGAAAAAGCAGAGAAGACTATATTCTGCAACAGTTCCTAAAGGCTCAAGTGAAGGATCTGGTTCTAAACCATAGGTTCTATATGAGCCAAAGGGCAAATCCACAGGCTCAAGTGAAGGAGCTGGTATTACACCAGAGGTTCCCGATGAGCCAAAAGGCAAGCCTGCAGCTCATGATGATGACTGGGGTTCTGATGAAGAAGAAGTAATAATTTCCAGTAATGATAAGAGAACAGAGTCTGAAAATGAAGTAGCCAAAAAATAAGAGGTTGATGAGGAGGAAGTGCATATTGATGAAGAACAAGTGCATTTAGATGAAGAAGTGCATACTGAGGAATATGAACAACCTGATAATGAGCACTATGATGAAGAAGTGCATGACGATGAATAAATGCATGATGAAGATGAAAAGCATGACGATGTTAATTTTTTGATGATGAGAAAGAGGATGAAGTGATGACTGATGCAGAAAAAGTTGATGCTGAAAAGTCAGAAGAAGAGAAAGTTGTAAATGAGCAAGCTAGAGACGACCAAGCTGATAAAGATGATCACTCTAAAGTTGATATATCTGAAAATAATAAAGCAAAATCTCTTATATCTGTGACACAGAATGAGAAGCCGGAATTACCACCATCTACCTCCAGTCTCTCTCTGTCATCTGACTATGGTAATCAGTTCCTAAATCTTTCCTCTGATGCATATCTGGTTGGTACTGTTAAAGAGACTGTAGATACATAAATAAATTCCTTGTTAGATATTCCAGTCCAACAAAAAACTCCTTCTGTTAAGCATGCTCCATTACTTAATGTTCTCGTATCAATGATTCCTTCAATGGCAACACCAACACCATCAACAACTTCACCAACGACTGAAATCCAAGCTACCACAATAATCGCAACCGGTCCATCCCCAATAGTGTTGCTAAGACTTTCTGAACTTGAAAAGAAAGTTGAAGCATTATCCAAAGTTAATCATTCTGAAATCATCTACACTGAAGTCCAAAACCAGCTACCAAAAGCAGTTTCAGACTTTGTTGAATCAAGAATGGAAAGCACAGTTCATGATGTGCTCCAACAGGATCCGATCATTCTCAAGCAGAAAGACGTATCAGAAATTCATAAGATCAAACTCGAGCATGCCAGCAAAGAACAAGTGCCAAAGTACTCAGCAACATCGTTTAACCAAACAGCAATGGATGAATACCATCAGAAGGACATTTTGTTTAAAATGACGAGGGAATCCAAGTTATACCACAAACATCCAAAACATAAAGCTCTGTAAGATGCTCTTGTGAAATCACTACTTGTGGATGAAGATGACATGGATAGAAGTGTTGCTGAACCACCTACTCATAAGAGAAGATGTCATGATGATGAAGGTCAAGACCCTCCTCCAAATTCTGAGAAAGAGCAGAACAAGCAAAGAAGAAAGGATACAGAGCCACCAAACAAATCATCTACGTCAAAGGAATCATCCAAAGTTAAAACTCCACCCAAAACTTCTAAGACTAGCAAATCTGTGACTATAGAAGAATCAGTTGAAGAACATGTTCATGAGGTGGCAATGGATGTTGAAGAACCAATACTAGATGATGTGGTAAATGATGTTGCTCAACCACTAGATGATTCTGATCCAAGGAAATACAACTCCACTTGGTTTAAGCAACCTCCCAGACCCAAAACTCTTGATCTAGAGTGGAACCAAGACAAAAATGTTGATGATGGACCAGAGCAGACTTGGTTTAATGATCTGGTCAATGCTGAGAAAGATTCACTCACATTTGATGAACTTATGGCCACTCCCATTGACTTCACTAAGTTTGCTATGAATCGTCTCAAGCTAGACAAGATCACCAAAGCAGACTTAGTTGGACCAGTCTATAAGCTTCTCAAGGGAACGAAGCAAAAGCACATAGAACTGGAATCCAACATGATCAATGCTATAGAATGCTTCTGACGGATCAACTTGACTGGACAAATCCTGAAGGTGACAGATGTCCATATTACTTGAGCAAGCCACTACCGTTGCAAGGCTCTCCATGTCACCTTACCATTCTTGTCAATTTCCTTTTCAACAATGATCTTGAATATTTAAAGACATGAAACTCATAAGGAAATTTACTACCATCGAATACCGAACAACAAAGATGCAATTCTAAAATTTAGTAATTTATTGAAGACATGATTCCAAAACTATGGAGTCCAATCAAGGTGGCTTATGACAGGAATGCTGAACTAGGAATCTCACATTGGGGACCCAAACGTCATTAGTTCATACATATCACAAATCACCAGAATATCAAAACATGATGTCTACTCCACAATGAAGATTCTGAGTGTGCTCCGGGTAAAGGTTGATGAACGATTAGGTTATGGCTATTTGGAAGAGATAGTGGTAAGAAGAGCTGATCGGCAAGAATATACATTCAAAGAAGGTGATTTTTCAAGACTTCGCCTGAATGATATCGAAGACATGCTTCTACTTCATGTTCAGAACAAGCTCTTTAATCTCCCTGGTGATGACATTGTAAATATGGTAATTGCACTGCGCATGTTTACTAGAAGTCTCGTCATTAAGAAAAGAGTTAAAGATGCACAACTTGGAGTAGAGAGTTATCAGAAGAAGCTCAACGTTACTAAGTCACAAAAGGAATTTCTTGGTATCTCATTCAAAGAGCCATACACTACATCATGTGATCCGAAGGGGGTTGTGTATCTTAACTCAAGAAAACGTAAAAGACTGATGCGAGCAGACGAGTTGTACAAGTTTTCTAATGGAACACTCCAGTCTGTTTGTTAGATTCTCCATTACAGGCTACTAAACTTTGAGTTGGGATACAACAAAGACATGCCAAATAGAAAATGGACTGAAAAGGATCAGAAATCTGAGGACATAATATTATGGTGAAACTGATTGACAAGCAGCTGTTGGAAAGACGGATCATGCGGAGCTTGGAAGGATTAGTTGGTGGAAGAAAAGTTGAGACGGACTACCGACTACTGCTGCGGACAGTATGACTTTGTCATACTCGGTCTTAACCTATGCCAGGTCCTGTCTCATATTGTATCTTGTGAATATGTATATATGTAGTGTAGAAACTTTAGTATATATGTGTTGAGTACAATTTTTCATGAATTTTTTTATTGAATTCAAAATCTTTCAAAATGTGTACTCAACACTATATCCTACCCTTATTAATAAAGGGGGAGCATTATAATGTTCCTAATAAGCATGTTAATCAGTAACATTTTTCTACCCGAAAGTTTTAATCAATTGATATCCAAAATATCAAACGATTTGACATTTTTGATAAGGGGAGAAAATGTTATTAAAATATAAGACTAATAAAGTGATCTAAGTTACTCAAGTGAAGCGTCCTCCTTATATGTGCAAAACACTTTCGAATATCGATGCACATATGAAGGGGGAGTAATTTTGAAAAGATGAAAAACATCAAGGTACAAATGTTTTGATTTATATCACAAGTACCTTGATTGATTTTCAAACGGTTTTAATGGCTACAATAGAAATACCCAAAAGACCGACCATGTGCTTATTCTTATGGAGATATAAGGCGGTTAAGGATGGGTATTCGTTCTATGATCCAGCCAGAACCAGAGGGATCTACCCAGGTACATTCTAATAGTTAGATTAGAAGTCCTTAGGTATGATATAAAAAGGAGTAAAAGTGATAATGGGAATAATGCTGACTAAGACAGAGCTAGCACTAGAACAAACCCAACAAGGCACTAGTAATGAAGTCTTGGTAAGCATTGAAGGGGTTGAAGAATGAAAAAGAATTGTAAGGATAAAGGGTCTAAAGAAATAAGCCCTCCATACACTTAGGCAGAAGTCGGGTCAATGCATATGTTATCAGAAACACTAAGATGTTGTCTGGTATTGAAGATAGTCATCATGGACCTAGTGATGCAATGCACAACCCTCCCTAGCCACTCAAGGTCTCTCAAAAGACACTTGTTTCATTTCTCACGGAGACAAACATGTTATCTATCAACTTTCTCACTTCGAGTAAGTTGATATTGAAAAGGTGGCATTCAGCTCCAGCCTCCAATCACTAAAACATAAACCTAAAGCCAAAAGAAATCATCAATAAATCTTACTATGACACAATTCCAAATTACGCTTGTTGTTCAACACTGTGAACACAAGTGATATTTAAAGAGTCCTATGCATTATCCTTATGATCTTTCCAGAACATTCAGAGTGGTGCTTTTTAGCATTTCACGGTGACGAATAGAAATCCTTCCAGTGTCAACATCAAACAGCACTGCGGTAGGTGACTTGTGCGATCCTATATGGATCAAACTTGTGTCAATTGGATATCGATTTGGTCCAGTTTATGAATTGACGACTCAATCAGTAAGATAATAACTAACCGATTCACTCTTATCGTGTTGTCTGCTTTGAGACGTTCCAGTAATGAGAACAAGCAAGTATGGTAAATCTGATGCATCCGCATTAGAGGATCCAATGCTTTAAGCTGAAAATCCTGTCAAGAAGATTCTTCTAAATTGAATCTACCTGATCACAGGTCGGTCTTCACGGAACCGAAGGTTAACGCTATCTACATTTGACGAATGACAAAGCCATGTTCGTCCATATAAATTGTTTATTGCTAACCCATTAATTGCAGATTTATACAAAGGTGGCAGTTTCCCATTCCAGCTAAGTCGGATTCATAACCATATGCTCATACTCAATAGACAAATATAAAGACATCGTGAAAGCTCAAGTACATGTTACAAAGACTTTCGCTACTCTGATACCCAACGTCTTCCTTGAAGTCATGAAGTATTCAAGATAAAGCCTATCAAGGGAGATTGTTAGCAAGCTTTCAAGACAAAGAAAAGTATGAGCATGTTGGTCTAAAATCAAAATAACACAAGAAGGCATGATCAAGTGATGATGCAAGATTCAAGATCTTATGAAGTTCAAGATCACAAGTCTATAAAGCATGCAGGAACAAGTTCCAAGATCACTATATCAAATTCACAAGATAAAAGAAAAAGAATCAAGTCTACGAACAAGAGAAAAGACCATTCATAGAATGCTAAGCTTAAGTTTATTGTAAATTGGAGTGACCTCCCTTAGGGGGAGATTATTAGGAATCGATAAAAGACTCGGTCACTTTCAAAATAGTAGTTTTTAGCTCGTAGTTAAACGTTAAGTAGTAAGTAAGCTAACTGGGTCAACCCATGGACTATCCATGGGTTGGCCGACCCATGTATGGTATAAATACATTCTCCATGCCTTGAAGAGGGTGTTGGTTCATTTGGTATTTAAACATTCTCTTATTTCTTTCTCTCTCTAAGTGTTCCAACCACTTCTTTCTCTCTATATATTTCTCTCTATTTTACTTGTTTGTGTGATTAGATACTAGTTCCTACAATTTGAATCTCAGATACGTTATTATAGCTCAAAATATGATCATTATCAGTCTTCTCTTTCAGAGGAACAATGCTAAATCTCATGAGAGCTTTTTGCCTTTTATCATAAAGACTTTTTGGGTAATTCACTTTGCTATACTCGTATGCATTTTGTATTATAATGGGTAATTCTACACAAACAAACATAAAATCCAAACATTCAGAACAATAAAACAAATACCAAATTATGGAATTGATGAATATACTCTTCTTCAGCGAATTTGGTACCTATATAAATTTCAAGAGTAAATTGCATAAATCGTCCCTAAAGTTTGGCCAATTTGCATGTTTCATCCCAAACATTACGAAAGTGCAAGAATCGTCCTTGTGGGGAAACTTTTGGTGCAAGTGTCGTCCCTGTGGGGATATATGTGGGGAAACCTTTGTTGCAAGTATCGTCCTTGTGGGGACGATTTCGTAACGTTTTGGACGAAACATGCAATTTAACTAAACTTTAAGGACGATTTATGCAATTTACTCTAAATTTCAAATTAATCAGGCAGTTCATTCATTAAAATATAAATTAATTAAGATTAAGACGAAGAATACAAAAAAAATTGACTAATTGATTACATCCATTCATATCAACAATCTTTAAATATGTTCATCACTAAATCTAGAAAATCAAAAAATACATGATCGAGATAGTTTATGAATAAAAATACCCAACTATGATAGTATCTTCATCATCTCGTATCCAACAAAAATTAGATATGTAAACAAAGTTGCAACTTCAAAGAGATACTAACTTGTAGAGAATAAAAAGAATAGCTTAAAAGGCTTGTCGTTAAAGCAATTAGGTAAATGAAATAAGTTCCAACTAAACAAGCTCCTTGACGACCACCATTATATCAACTCATACTTATCACGCATTTGCATATAAACATCCAACAATTTTGATTGTTGACTTGATGGATTTGCTTTCACCATGATAACTCAAAATCTTGGCTATGGTCATATCAAGGGCAAGATGCTGAAATACATTTTTTTGTCAAGCATCTCATCAAATAGTTAATGTTCATAAAATATTAAAATATAGTAACGTTATTTCAACCTCGCCTAATTTATAAATACAAATTAATCCATAAAACCAAGTTTAAATTTCATTTTATATGTCACTCAAACTTTAGACAAACAACATCAAAATCTAGTTTTTTATTCATACAAAAATTGACTTAAAATCCACAATCCAACATTGACATTAGTAATGAGACTCAAGAAAGTGAGAAACATGCATGTTTAAGGGACCGAGATGTCAAAGCAACCACCACCGCAAGTCTATAGATACGTGATTATCAATATTCTTTTTCTCTATTATGTGATTTGTATGGAAATTTTTGTTGGATCTGAAATTGTCTCATTTGTATGTTAGTGAAATAGAGATTCGAAATCGCATGTATGAGAAGGGACGCATCGTATTTTGAAAAAATTCAAATGAAATTCTTTTCTTAAAGGTAAGCAAATATTTCAATTAAAATATGAGAATTTCTAAAATGTGCCCCGAGGGCACATGTTTGAGGTTATATAAAAGTAAAGTCGGAGATTGTTTAATTCAGATTTACATTTATATATGGTAACTTATAACTATATTTAATGAGAATTAAATGCATATTCTAATGTAAAAAGAAATTTCGTGTTAAATAAACATGACTTAACATGTGCTTGAGGGTACATGTTAGAAAAACCTTTAAAATATTATAAGTGGGTTGTGACTTCATCTTACACTAAAAGGGCCACTAATATAATGACACAATAGCATAAACCTTGTTATGAAAAAGTGTAAAGAATTGTTTCGGTGAAAAGATTATTGCTTAAATCTAGCTTTTTTAAATGTGGACACAAACCAATATCTGAAGGTAATGCTCCTGAAAACTGATTTCCTACTAAAGAGAAAGATCCAATGTCCGAATCCTGGTCAATGACCAGATACCTGACTCAAATTTTGGGTTACCCAAAAACTGATTGTTGGAAAGATCTAGATGATTTAGAGTTATACATTTCAAAAGCGAGCTAGGAACCGGCCCTTCAAGATTGTTTCCATATAAAGTGACCTTAGTGACAAACAATTGGTAAACAACTCGTCAGGAACTGGTCCAGATAATAAGTTTTGTTACAAATCTAGAAACTTCATAGTTCCTGAGTTCATTAAAGAACCCGGGATTCGATTTGAGAACGCGGTTCGGCTTAGATTAAGGCTTTCAAGGCTTGTAAGAAGTGATATTTCAGGGCTAAGGGAATCCTGTGAAGTTGTTATTAGCAAGTGAAAGTACCTTGAGGCTTTGCAACTTCTCGAGCCCTCTACCAATCTTCCCTGACAGATTTAATCCGTCTAACGACAGCCCAGTCACACTAGTAGCTGGATTGCATGTAATGAACTTCCAAGAACATGGGGTTTCATCATCTTCACTCCAAGAATATAGACTTGATGAAGGGTCACTAATAGATGATTTGAAGACTATAAGGCCTAAGACGTCGTCGTTAAGGGTGACAGATTCATCTGCATTGACTCTGAATGATGCAAGTGAGATTAATGCACATATGAAAAGATGAAGGAAACCCATCACTGACTATTTTACTTTCTATCTATAACCTAAGTGAAGACATACGGAAATGAAAACTAGGGTTACAGTGAATGAGTGTGATTATGAAGTTGGAAATGTATGAAGGAATGTTTTGGGGGAAGTTTTGTTTGAGGGAATTCTTCTGCGAGGATATGAGACGACAATCAACAAATGGTGCAAAAATTAATATGTTGTAGGACCAACTTGACCACATGCATTCCCCTTGTCTAGTGTATGCTAGTAATTGTGACAAAACGAGGTTTGATGCCCGCGCTTTGTTGCGACGCATTTTGTCTAGAATGTTCTTTATTATTAAAATTTTATACTGTTTATTCCTTTATACTTGATAGATTACATTGTGTGATGATGTTACACATATATGAGCTGCTGCAAAATTGCAGTTTCAAATGCAGTTTTAAACATATTTAGAGAGGCGCACATAATCTTTGTTTGCTTCGTCTTTTCTTCAGCTTGACTAAATGACCACGTGGTGAGATCAATATGCACAGATTGCGCAAATGACCACATGGTGAGATCAATATTGACAGCTTGCCTATCAAAATCTTCAAACCCACGCGCCTGCAAACAATTACAGACCAATAAACATCAAAATCGCCCAAGAAACTATAAGGATAATACATGAGCATACAAGGATAATACAGAGTTTCATAGATTACTAACCACATTCATATGACGTGTATGAAGTATAGCTCAAACATAAAAGCAAAAAGCGCAAAATGAAAAATAACACAGTTTCAATATAAATAGAAGCAAACAAGACCTACTGTATGGTTCAAACATTAAGTATACATTTTAGCATGAATTATACGTTCTCATGACAGAACATAAATGATGATTGATTATACTCTCACGACAGAACATACATAATGCTAATTTTCCAGGTCAGATGCGTAAAGTAATTCCTTTTTTGTGTGAATAAAGACCATGTTGTGCTAAACTAATAACCCGAACATTGTTAAAAGTCTTCCATTATCGTATTTCTTTTAGTACATAAAGCTACTCCAGATGGTCGTTTACAAATTATCTAGATCTTGGCATCCACAATGCCTCCATAGCTTCAATCAGCTACCTCACTTCGCATAAAATGTGTTGTTCGCCTAGCAGCACATATCAAGAAACCAAGAACAATTGTCAAATTTCGAGTTTTCCTTAAAAATGATAAGTTGTCAATGTTTAACCGGATATATTACTCTTCTATTGGTGTAGCTCCATTTCTTTTCATATGACACCTATTCTTTATTGACCCGCGATTCGCTGCGGAGTAGTTTGCTAGCATTTGACTATATAAGGGTGCGTTTGGTTCGCAGAATGTTTTTGTTGGAATTGGAATGTGTTTGAGGAATTGGAATGTTAAGGAATTGGAATGTTAAAGAATTGGAATGTTAATGAATTGGAATCTGAAGGAATTGGAATTTGTGAAAACTATCGCGTGTTTGGTTGGAAAAAAATGAAATGAAAAAATAATATAATTTTTAAATAAATAAATAAATATAATTTTTAAATAAATAAATAAATAATATAATTTTAAAATAAATAAATAAATATAATTTTTTTAAAAATATAAATAAAAATTAATAATAATAATAATAAAAAATATAAATAAGAGTTCATGAAAACATTATTTTAAAAAGTGGGACAAAGCAATACCCCAAGAGCTAAATTTGTATGGTGTTTTAGGAGCTGAGTTTGTGTGCCTAACTTCTAAAATCGGTGCCTCAAAAATTAGCGTTGTTTTCCTCGATTGATGATGCATTTGGTGTGTCGAAACGTAGTTCCTAAAACACCATACATTTCCAACAATTTAATAACGGAAATCTTATGCAATAACACAAATCCAGAAGTTGCATCTCTTACTTTCATATCATGGTAGAAGATTTGTCTATAAGGAACAGCTTCCATAACAAAATCGGCGGCATCAGATAGAAGTTTCTTGCACACGCTTGCAGCAGTAGATAACGCCACACGCTGAGACATTAAACAAAAAGTCAATGCTATAAGATCTACATTAAAACACGATTCTTTATTCGATATATTGTACTTATTAAACATCAACTCGTACCTAGACTCTTGTCGAAAAGAAGTCGAGATAAGAGAGCACTGCCATCAGCGCCCCTGCTCGCACGCAGGTAGTCGGGTGCTCCTGAGATATCTTCTTAAGGGCATGCAAAGACTGTTACCAATACATATCACCATTAACTCAAAGAT
Organism: Tanacetum coccineum; assembly: GCA_026074375.1. NCBI lineage: Eukaryota > Viridiplantae > Streptophyta > Magnoliopsida > Asterales > Asteraceae > Tanacetum > Tanacetum coccineum. The sequence continues at coordinate 22,032 of BQNB010108425.1, forward strand.
TTAAATATAAAGATTCGATCTTTAAGAGAACGCAATACGCTTTCTGTTACTGGTCTTTATTATCTTTTATGAAAATAACACCTCAAAAGAATACAAGTAATAACATTGTTTTGGTAAGTAAACAAAAAAAATGCAGACTGTATAGCTAAAACATCTAAGCACACTAAAAAAGAAGTTCAAATGTAAAAGCGTCACACAAAAAGAAAACTGCAACCTAAAAGTTGACATAACCAAAAACATAATGACTCTAGCTTCTACATACCCAAACAGTTTCATTTTTCATAAAGCAATTATAGACACAAAATAAGGTCCGAAGCCACAATTGTCCAAACAAATTAAAGGGACTTACGCATCAAACTAAGCTTTTACACAGGAAAATCCTATAAACCTACTGTTCGAAACACCATATAAATTAACACCAACATATATTTTAATGGTGCCATTATGATCCTCGAAAGAACAACAATAGTAGCAGAGTCTATACTCGAACTCAAAGCCTACTTATATGTATAATGTAACCCAACACAATGCTTGCCACTTCTAAGAGCACTAATGCCCAAGACTCCACCCAAATATTAGATTTTGCTATCTGCGCTTCACTGCGGCGCCTTTTGTATCAAGCGTTTTTTATCATAAAGGTGTCTTTATCGAACCTTAACAATCATACACTGATGTTCAACAGTTTATCAAACCACATGTATCATACTATAAAACGCAAACAATAATCATTAATAAATTCTAAACCAAGCGTCAGTGGCCAATTTCGACATGCACTAAAAACTTACCCATTTTGACTCTCAACTATTAAATTTCATTATTTTTTCCAAAGTTGCACATAGGGGTTTAACTAAAGAATATGAACATTTGACTTCATTTGGTGATGTCCTCAACCTATTAGGAACTATCTAACCATACAAAATAATT
>BQNB010108426.1:4035-22955 GCA_026074375.1 Tanacetum coccineum
ATTCCAAAGTCGGTGTTTAGCACTCGATATGGCCACTACAAGTTCCAAGTAATGCTTTTTGGATTGACCAACGCACTAGCGGTATTCATGGATTTGATGAATCGGGTATGCAAACCGTATCTGGATAAATTCATGATCGTTTTTGTTGATGACATTCTGATCTATTCTAAGAGCAAGGAAGAGCATAAAGAACACCTTAAGTTGATTTTTGAATTGCTTAAGAAGGAGGAATTATATGCCAAATTTTCTAAGTGTGAATTCTGGCTTTCGAAAGTGCAGTTTCTCGGTCACACGATTGATAGTGAAGGCATTCATGTGGATCCTGCTAAGATCGAGTCAATCAAGGATTAGGCGTCACCCAAGACCCCAACTGAAATTCGTTAATTTCTAGGCCTTGCTGGTTATTACCGATGATTCATCGAAGGTTTCTTAAAGATCGCTAAGCCTATGATGAAATTGACTCAGAAAAACATGAAGTTTGATTAGGGAGAAAAAGAGGAAGCTGCTTTTCAGAAGTTGAAACAAAAATTATGTAGTGCACCGATTTTGGCTTTACCCAAGGGTAGTGAGAACTTCGTGGTTTATTGTGATGCTTCGCACAATGGGTTGTGCGCAGTTTTAATGCAAAAGGAGAAAGTCATGGCTTACTTATCTCGCCAACTAAAGACTCATGAGAAGAACTACACGACACATGACTTAGAATTAGGATATGTAGTGTTCGCTCTCAAGATGTGAAGACACTATCTATACGGCATGAAGTGCATTATGTTCACTGATCATAAGAGCTTACAACATATTCTTGATCAGAAAAAGCTGAACATGAGACAACGTTAATGGTTGGAGCTGTTAAGTGATTACTGTTGGGTTTGTGCTCATGTCATATGAATATTTATACGGCTAGAAATACGTGAGCCTGCGGGGTCACACACGTTATACATTTAGGTATCATTCTATTAATGTTAATAATAATATAATTGTATATTTATTATTTATATTAATATATGATTCGACGAATGAACACTAACGGTCGTTAATTAGTTAATTAATTGTAACTAACTAATAAGGCTTTTTAATTAATGGGTAATTAAATGTAATTAACCATAAATAATTAGAAATGTCAAAAAGTCAACCCCAAGGGGTGTTGGACTTTGTTCGACCGGTTAGGAGGCCCAAGGGGGGTTGGATTAGGTTTTGAGCTATCTTTTCCTATAAGGAATGTATTTTAGGTAAACCCTAAATCCATCCATATCTAAGGAGGACCCTAGAGCTCATAATTCTCATCCCTTGTTTCTTCCTCTCCTTGGTTCGATCATAAACAAAGAACCCTTAGGGTTTTTATGTTTTGATTTTCTTGGTGTTTACATATTTGTTGGTCAAGAACTAGCATTTTGGGTGATACTACTAGACGAGTAGTGTATGAATCGCGTGAAGGTTACTTCCTTTAGTAACTAGAAGTAGTTTTCGGTAAAGCACGTTTATTACACACGTGCGTGTACTTCAAGATCCTCTTTCTTCACTAGGTTGGCTGCTAACGGTATGTTACCTTATTTATGTTTTATATGTTAATTATTTGTGCTATATGAATCGATCCGCTACGTAGCTCGTAGAATATTATGTGTAGTATTATTTGTTATTAGATAACAATTTCCAACAGTGGCATCACGAGCCATATCATATAGCATAGTAATTACATAAAAACGTAAATTATATGTAAAATCTGGCGCCTATATATGTGTAATTGTTGCCTTTTATGTGAAAATATATTTTAGGAAATTATTTAGAGAAATAATCTTGCTAAAAATTGGTCACATAAATAAGGTAATATTATATAGAGATATATTTTACATGATTTATCAAAAAAGCTTAGTTTGATTTAATTGCGTTTTAGATTTGTTATAAATATTTGTTGCTTATTTATCCTGTTATAATTTATCAATCATAGATTACATGCATGTAACCCATGGTCTATGAAGCTTAAATTTCTATATGCATGAGAATTTGTTATGTGAATTGTTTAATTGCAATATTAGGGAAGACCCTTTGTTGAATTAATTGCGTAACTGATTCTAGTTTAGTATGCTTAATTTTCCTCAATATATTTTGCATGTTTTATATTTGTGACGTTTTATAATTATGCAAAAACGATTTTAAAAAATTAATATGGGCTAAAAGTGCATGATGTCTATTGCATGTATATTGATACATACACTTTACAAAATCTTGAACTATACACGTAAATTTTGTAATTTCTTGCAAACGTTCTATAACTCAGTGGTTTAGTGGTTTCTACAAGGAAACCCGCGACGAAACATGCAAGAATACACAAAATTTTCATAAACGGTTTTAACAGTATTTTAAGTATGTCGTTAGTCGTTACTAGGGTTTGATTATTTCACGTGGGGAATTTACCTTATTCGTAGTAAGATCTCTTATACTTAGAAATATTGTAAATAATGGCAACCCTAATTTTATAAATGGCATGAAAATTTATAAAATTAAGGGATTTATAGAAAGTTTTTTAAAACAAACAAAAATGGAAAGGTTTTAAAAAAAACTAGTGTCATAAGGTTGTATGCATGCTTCCTTATACACAAATTTTGGTAACGCTGTTTTATCAATTTATATCATAAAAGTTAAGTCATTGCAATCCAAGTATGAAATCACTTGAGTTTGTTTTTTTACTCTAAGACAGTCTTAGGTGAATTTACAAACAAGGTAATATAACAATCGTACGGTCAGAATTGAGACTGTAAAATTATAGATTTAGTATTGGCGACTTATATCGAGTATGGTTGGTCAGACCTTCGACCGGAGGCAAAAGATGGGGTGAAACATGCTACTTGACATTATAATTCTGGATTATATTGCCTTGTGCCCCATAATGGCTAAGAATTGCACATGTCGACAATTATTACCCGTTGATTACCTTTTGAGTTATACTATTTCTATTAGATCAACTACATTAATGGTACAACGTCAAGTTGGATCTTAGGTGCTTGGTTGCTTAAAATGGGTAAAGATGCAAGAAAAGGGATGTCGGGTTCATTTCATTTTGGGTTAGGGTTTAAGGGTTTTAATTTGTGTTATGGTTAGGGTTTATGATAGTTTAGGGTTTAGGATTAGTGTTAGGATTAAGGTTTAGGGTTTAAGATTAAGGGTTAGGGTTTAGTTTTAAGTTTTAGCGCTTAGTTTAAGGTTTAAAGTGAAATAAGGGTTTTGTTTAGGGTTTAGGGTTTTAGATTAGTGTTTTAGATGACTTAGGGTTTAAGTTTAGGGTTTTGGAGTCATGTATTAATTGCTTGTACCTTGTGTTAAAGTGGTGGTAAGAAACCAAAGTGATTTAGGAGGTAAAATGACCTAATTTGACTTTCTTGCATTATTGACTTGTACATTAAGCTTTAGAAAGTTGTAACCTGATTCAGGAGGGAAAAGATATTCAAATGTTGTGTATTGATACTTATACACATGCTTTAAAGGCTTGTACATTCATTTTATATGTATACATTACATATAATTAGGGTTTTGATATAAACGTTAATGTTTAATGCTTGTTTTCAAATAACGTTTTGAAAAGTATGTTAAATGGATAATGTACTTGGTTAAAAATGATATTAAGATATAGACTCGACATATTAGGATGTTTACATGATGTAAACATAGATAGAGATGGAATTGATAGAGGTTGCGTGAGCTCGTTTACTTTAGAAATGTAAACTAGGTTACATAATGGAATGGAATAAAAACAAAAAATATTCCTGTGAAAAAGGTTGTACTTAATATAGTAAGTAGATATTACATTGATGAAAATACTAGAAAATTACCTCTGAATTATGATGGCCCGAACAGTGATACAATATTTCCATAATAAATCCAATCAAAGTGATATTTCATTATGACATAAAACATATCCAATCAAACTAAGACTTGACATATTATCCAGGTTGTGTGACGAAGCCGTTACTTTCATTTCATATACTTTTACCATCAATCAGATTTCCCTGTACTATTAAGGTGAGTTCATAGCCTCACATTTTAAATCTTTTGAATACTTTATAAACCCGCGAGGGGGATACATGCTAAAACCATGAATGCAAGTGTTTTTCCAACTATATGCTATCCTAATATATTATTGCCTAAGTTACCTCCATTTTCCCATAAGACATCCCAGTATCTCTTTGGGTAATAGCTCTCAGTATCTCTTTGGGTAGTAACTCCCAGTATCTCTTTGGGTAGTAGCTCCCAGAACTCACTTTTAAATCTTTTGAATGTTTTATAAACCCGCGAGGGGGATACATGCTCAATTGTTTTTAATATACAATACTACTTAAAACTGATATGGTGAGTTCATAGCCTCGTATTTTTAATCTTTTGAATGTTTTATAAACCCGCGAGGGGATACATGCTCAATTGTTTTTAATATACATAAGTACTTAAAACTGATATGGTGAGTTCATAGCCTCACATTTTAAATCTTTCGAATACTTTATAAACTCGCGAGGGGGATACATGCTTAAACCATGAATGCAAGTGTTTTTCCAAATATATGTTATCCTGATATATTATTGCCTATGTTACCTCCATTTTCCCATAAGACATCTCAATCTCTCTTTGGGTAATAGCTCCTAGTATCTCTTTGGGTAATAGCTCCCAGTATCTCTTTATCTCTTTGGGTAGTAGCACCCAGTATCTCTTTGGGTAGTAGCTCCCAGTATCTCTTTGGGTAGTAGCTCCCAGTATCTCTTTGGGTAGTAGCTCCCAGTATGTCTTCGGATAGAGGCTCCTGGTTCTATTGAGTTTAAATATGTGATTCATGAGCTTAGGGCAATAATACTATTTTCCATGATAATATTATTTTCCATGATAATACTGTTTTCCATGATAATACTGTTTTCCATGATAATACTGTTTTCTATAATAATTGTACTCATTGCAATTATTACACTTATGGGCGTATAAAAACATAACCCACTGCCTATGATGACTTGTATTCACACTATTTATCGTAAACCTATGAATTTCACTCAACATTTGTGTTGACTTTTTAGCATGCTTATCTCAAGTAATTGAGCAACTTAAGGCACGAAGTGGCACGGACTTTAAGATGGCTAAACTGTTATCATTCAAACTTTATGTTTTTAGATGTTGGGACCTCCTTTGTAAAACTCTGATATGATATTGAATGATAACTAAATTTTCTAAAAACGTCTCTTTACGTTTCATTTTCTATGATTATGACTTTAAATATCCATCTATTAATTTAGATGCAATTTAATATCCATCTATTATAAATATATCACCTTCTTACAGGGAAATTTTTTGCTTTATCTCAATATGCAATGTAACATGCACCTCTAAAGTAAACGAGATCACACAACCTCTATCAATGCCATCTATATCTATGTTTATATCGTATAAACATCCTAATATGTCAAGTCTATATCCTAATATCATTTTTACAAAGTACAGTATCCATTTAACGTACTTTTCAAAACAAGCATTAAACGTTAACGTTTACATCAAAACCCTAATTATATGTAATGTATACATATAAAATGAAAGTAAAAGCCTTTAAAACATATGTACAAGTGTACAATGCACCATATTTGAATCATATTTTTCCTCCAAGTCAATGTAAAACTCATTTAAGCTCAATGTACAAGTCAATAATGCCTAAAAACCTAATTAGGTCATTTAAGCTCTTAAACCATTTTTAAACTTTACACCACTTTAACACAAGGTACAAATACTTAATTCATGACTCCTAAACCTTAATCTATCTATAAACTTATCCCTAATCCGTGTTTTAAAACCCTAAACCCTAACCTGAAAGAAAAACCAACCCGACACTATTTTTTTCCATTTTGACCCATTTTACACCTCAAACTCAAACACAAACAACAATGGAGTCTTAAACCAAGCCAAGGGGGATCAAGGAAGAAGTATAAGATCCATAAGCTCAGAATAGAAGCCAAGAATGAAGAAAAAAGAGCCCTTGAAGTCGTTACTAGGCGTACAAACCCGAAAACCCCATTTCGATCCATTTTAGCTCAATTAAGCCTAAGATCTTGTTCCATAAGCTTATAATATATATTAGAATGTTCATAATACTCTTAATATCATATATGAACTCTTGTTTGAAGCTTTGAATCCTCAAAACCATGTGTTTTTGGTTAAAACCCTAAAAACGACCCGTTTTGATTTTCTAGCTAACGAATCCTTTTTCTAAACTTTTGTTACGTTAGAACATCTTATTTTAGCTTATTCTAATAAGCTATAACCTGCAAATATCATTTGGAATCCTAAAATAAGCTTGCATGGATTTTTGGACTTGTTTTACAAATATTTCCACGCATAGGGTATATATCGTAACTTTCTAAAATTTATAACTAAAGGGGCTGAAAATGTCATTTTCAAGTAAAAAGCCTTTAAAACCAGATGTACAAAGTGTACAATGCACAATATTATGAATCATATTTTTTCCTCCAAGTCAATGTAAAACTCATTTAATGCTCAATGTACAAGTCAATAAAGCCCTAAAAACCTAATATAGAGTCATTTTAAGCTCTAAACCATTTTTAAACTTTAAACACACCCCTTTTTTTAAAAACAAAACAAGGTACAAATACTTAATTAATGACATCCTAAACCTGAATCTATCTAATAAACTTATCCCAAATCCCGTGTTTTAAAACCCTAAACATAAAAACAAAACCCAAACCCGAATTTCACTTTCAACTAAAAACTAAACTCTAAACCTAAAACTAAGCCCTAAACCTTATTCCTAAGCCATAATATAAGTCCTAACACGAATCCTAAACCTTAATCCACCCTTAATCCTAACCCTAATCTACATTTTAAAACCCTAAACCCTAACCCGAAAGAAAAACCAACCCGACACTATTTTTTTCCATTTTGACCCATTTTACACCTCAAACTCAAACACAAACAACAATGGAGTCTTAAACCAAGCCAAGGGGGATCAAGGAAGAAGTATAAGATCCATAAGCTCAGAATAGAAGCCAAGAATGAAGAAAAAAGAGCCCTTGAAGTCGTTACTAGGCGTACGAACCCAAAAACCCCATTTCGATCCATTTAGAGCTCAATTAAGCTAAGATCTTGTCCTTAAGCTTAAATATATATTAGAATGTTCATAATACTCTTAATATCATATATGAACTCTTGTTTGAAGCTTTGAATCCTCAAAACCATGTGTTTTTGGTTAAAACCCTAAAAATGACCCGTTTTGATTTTCTAGCTAACGAATCCTTTTTCTAAACTTTTGTTATGTTAGAACATCTTATTTTAGCTTATTCTAATAAGCTATAACCTGAAAATATCATTTGGAATTCTAAAATAAGCTTGCATGGCTTTTTGGACTTGTTTTGCAAATATTTCCATGCATAGGGGTATATATCGTAACTTTCTAAAATTTATAACTAAAGGGGCTGAAAATGTCATTTTCTTAAAGTTATAACTATAAGGACCTATTTTTCCAAGTTTCAAAGTTAAAGGATTAATATATATATATACTTTTTACATAAAGGACTAAACTTGTAAAAGTTTATAAACCAAGGGTATATATTGCCAATTTTGCAAACTTATAAAATATTATATTTTTATATTAATTATAAAAAGTTATATATTATTCTAGCTTTTGAAGAAACTTAAAACTATAATGTATCACATTACTAGGGAGCTTCATGTAAGGGGTTTCATTTGGGTATACGTTTTGACGAGTTTGCTAGATTTATGATTTAAAGTATCATGGCTCCTCAAACGTTTACTACATGGCCTCTAAATTATGATGGCCTAAACAGTGATATGATATTTTCATAATAAATCCAATCAAAATGATATTTCATTATGACATAAAACATATCCAATCAAACTAAGACTTGACATATTACCCAGGTTGTGTGGCAAAGCCGTTACTTTCACCTATTATACTTTTGCCATCAATCAAATTTCCCGGTACTATTAAGGTGAGTTCATAGCCTCGCATTTTAAATCTTTTTTACTTTATAAACCCACGAGGGGGATACATACTTAAACCATGAATGCAAGTGTTTTTCCAACTATACGATATCCTGATATATTATTGCCTAAGTTACCTCCATTTTCGCATAAGACATCCCAGTCTCTATTTGGGTAATAGCTCTTAGTATTTATTTGGGTAATAGCTCCTAGTATCTCTTTATCTCTTTGGGTAGTAGCTCTCAGTATCTCTTTGGGTAATAGCTCCCAGTATCTCTTTGGGTAGTAGCTCCCAGTATCTCTTTGGGTAGTAGCTCCCAATATGTCTTCGGATAGAGGCTCCCGGTTCTATCGAGTATAAATATGTGATTCATGAGCTTAAGTCAATAATACTATTTTTCATGATAATACTATTTTTCATGATAATACTATTTTCTATAATAATTATACTCATTGCAATTATTACACTTATGGGCGTATAACAACATAACCCACTGCCTATGATGACTTGTATTCACACTATTTATCATAAACCTATGAATTTCACTCAACCTTTGTGTTGACTTTTTAGCATGTTTATCTCAGGTAATTGAGCAACTATGGCACAGAGTGGCACGAACTTGAAGATGGCTAAACTATTATCATTCAAACTTTATGTTTTTAGATTTTGGGACCTATCCTTTTGTAAAACTCTGATGAATAAATGAATGATAACAAAATTTTCCAAAAATGTCTCTTTTGAGTCGTTTTCTATGATTATGACTGTTGTACTATGAAGTAATACCCCATATTAGCTTTTGCTGCTATATGTAAAAATGGTGGTGTTATATATTACCCTTGAGTCTCTTTATGAACAAAGTCTTGTCAATTTGTACCTTGTGAAATCCATTATCCAGCAGATACGTAGAGAGTGTCTCATACCAAGCTCTAGGAGCTTGATGTAGACCATATAGGGCTTTCTCCACTTTGTAGACTTTTTTTGGAAATTCTGGATCCACAAAACCTAGAGGTTGGCAAACATATACCTCCTCTTCAATAGTGCCATAGAGAAAATCACTTTTAACATCCATCTGGTACACAGGAAAATTCATAAATGATGCAAAGGCCAAAAATAACCTGATTGCTTCAACCCTAGAAACATGAGCAAAAACCTCATCATAATCAATGCCTTCCTTCTATGTTTATAACCTGTGTGCTACCAGCTGGGTTTGATCCTTACAACTAGTCCCCTGTCATCCTTCTTATTCATACACCCACTTTGTACCAACTAGCCTTTTGCACTAAGGTAAGTCTACTAGTGTCCAAACCTTCTGATTCTTGAACTGAAGCAAGGCTCCTCCTTGCATTGCTTTAACCAACTATTCAATCATCAAGGGCTTGAAAATCTTTTGTGGGTTCATGTTGAGAAAGAAACAAGCAAATAAGCAATTCTGGAAATCTTTTTGATTTGTCCTTCTCTGCTTTTGGATGTAGCTAATCATAGCATGCCTTTTAAATTCTTCTTTGTCAGCCCCTTGTTTTGTACTGCTGACATGGATCCCCACTAATCGGAGCTTATGAAGAGTAGAGTGTACTCTAGTGTGGAAAGAGGACAGACAATGAGTGGGAAGGTTCTATGTTGTTGAAATCACCTCTGCACCTACACTTTGGATCACATAAGGAGTATTGAGAGTTCCAAGATCATGATCATCATAGGCTTTCAAAAATGCCAGAACTTCGAATTTTAAGCAGTATCCTCCAATTCAATAGCATCAGTGATCACGAGGAAGATTAGCATCATCATAGGAAGAATCCACCAAAAGAACAAAAGTTGGTCCACTAGGAACTAAAAGTCCTGGGATGAACTCGCATATTAACTGGTGTGCTAATAGTATTAAAACTGTTAATACTGCTAGCTCTAGTAATCTTCTCCTGAAAAAGCTGGCTATTACACGGAGCTTCAAATTCTTTTCTAACAGCATATGATTGCTCTGTAGCCTCCTTTTCTTGATCCATCATCTTATCAAGAACATTCTTCAAGGCTTGATCATACTTACTTGCTGGTTCTTGTACAGTCCTTTTACAAGCATCATAATCAACTGTATCATCCTCAGCCTTGTCATCTAAGCTCTTGTAGCTTGAAGAGATAGAAGACCATAATGGGAACACAAAATCTTGTTGAGTAGACACATTCTTTTCTTCAGATTGTCCAGCATTAACACTTTGCTTTAAACCTGTATTACCATTAGCTTCTTGTGGACCTGCATTTTTGTTAGTTTGATTCCCTGCAGTAACTAGTTGATAATTCATAGAATTTGTTAAGGAATCAATATCAAAAAGCCAATTAGGTCCTTACCCTGCAACATTTGGTTCATTTTCAAGAAAGTTTACATGCAGATTCTCTTCAACTTTTCTGGTTTGAGAATTAAATACTCTGAAAGCTTTGCTATTTACAGAGTACCCAACTAAAAACCCTTCCTCAGCCCTTCTATCAAACTTGCCTAAAGGGTCTAGGATATTTATAATAGTAACAAGACATCCAAAAGGTTTCATGAAACTTATGCTTGGTGCTCTGCCAATAATAAGTTCATATGGTGTCTTGTTATGAGGCTTGGTCACTAGAACCCTATTCAAGACATAACAAGCAGTATTAACTGTTTCAGCCTAAAATACTAATAGTAGAATGAGTCGCTAGCATAGTCAATAAAGCTGCCTCAATCAAGTCCTATTTTCTCTGCATCCCCCAAGCAACTTCATTTTTTATGGAGTTTCATCAGCAACACTATTTCCTTTTTATCCCTTTTTGCCTACAGAATTCATCCATTTCTCTGTTTTTGAATTCTGTCCCATTATCAGACCTGATTACTTTAACCTTATGGTTTAATTGGTTTTCTACTTCTGTTATAAATTTCTTAAGAATCCCACTAGTTTCACTCTTAGTGGCTAAGAAGAAAACCCAGCTAAACCTACTAAAGTCATCAGTCACTACAAGGCAATAGGTCTTATGGTTGATACTCCTTACAGATGTTGGTCCAAATAAGTCCATATGCAACATCTGTAAAGGTTGGCTGATAGAGCTCACATGTTTGGTCTTACATGAGGCTTTGTGTTGCTTTCCCTTCTGACAAGCAACACAAGTATGGTCATTTTCAAAAGTCTTTGAAGGAAGACCTCTTACAAGGTTTCCCTTCACAAGTTTATTCATTGTTTTAAAATTCACATGACCCAGCCTCCTATGCCATAGCTTAGACTCATTAATTATGGCTTTTGCAAATAAAAAAGTTAAATCTCTAGAAGGAACAAAATTCTTTAAATCAAAGCTGTACATATTGTTTTGTCTGGGGACTCTAAGCAGTATTTGACTTTCATCAATTAGCTTAAAGTCAGGAGACAGAACAAGATATTCAATTTCAGTGAAAAGAATACTATTTTTCTTGTCACACATTTGTGAGACAGAGAAAAGATTAAACTTTAGTTCCTTCACAAAAAATACATCTTCAAAGTCTATTTTATTAGTTCTTATCTTACCAATACCTGTTATCTTACCACCTCTAGTATTTCCACCAAAGTCAACAAGACCTCCATCAATATCGTGATAGTCAGTAAGTAAGGCTTTGTTCCCTGTCATATGCCTAGAGCATCCACTGTCAAACATTCCTTTGTATTTAAAGCTTGTTGTGGATTCCCCTGCACAAAAATAAGAGAGTCGGTTTCTCTTAGGGACCCAAGCCACTACTGACTTGAGTCTGCCTTGTGGATCAATATAATTTACTCTTTTTGAGATCCATGATCCACTATTGTCTTTGGAACCATTGTTTTTTAGGTCTCCAAACACAACCTGTTGAGGCCTTAACAGCAGTGACCCTATTTCCCTTAACAGTACTAACTGCTATTTGCCCAGCAGTATTAATACCATTTACTCTAACAGTATTAACTTTTTCTTTTGAAACCCTGGTATTAAGTACTGTTGATTTATAAAAAGGCCTTCTAATAGGTGAATGTGACTTAGGAAAAGTATTTATTTTTGATTTTGAAACATTCTCTCTATTTTTAGGGGTAACAGTATTAACATTCTGCTTGGCAGTACTAACTGGTATTCTTCCAGACCTAGTTAAGACAACAGTTGGAACAAATTTATTTTGATGATTTATTTTTTGAGTGTTGTTCCACATTGGTCTAACTTCCTTATGACCAGTACCCTTTCTCAAAACAGATTCTTTAGGCATTCTCTTTTCATGAAAATCACAGTCTTTTATTAGATGATTGTGACTTCCATAAACAAAACAAGATTTCTTAGTAAACCCAAAACCTAACCCTAGTTTTTGAGTCATCTTCCCATTCCAATCTTTTCTATCTATCTTAGAAGATTGAGTGACCATCCTAGGTTTTACAGCTTGTTGATCAGATTTAACAGTTTCATTCCTAGCTTTAGTAAACTCAATCTTTTTAAAACTAGGTTTGACTGTTGTTTGAGAATCCTCAGACTGAAATATATCCTCCTCATCATCACTAACCCAATCTTCAATGATAACTCCACTAGGCCTAACAGATTCAACTCTAGGCATTTCAACACTAGTATTGCTAGGTGGAGTGTTACTTGTTTCAACTTGAGACACACTAGCACTAGTCTTATTTGCTGTAGGCCTATAAACAGAATCATCCAATCCTGCAAAAGATAGGTCAGCAAGAGGAAGTATGTAGTTCCCAGTAAGAGGAGGGGGAACTGCATGATATTCATTATTCTTTTTGAACCTATCATTTTTTTTATTGTTATCTCCATCACTTGAACGACTATCAAACACACTATTAAACAATTCACTACCACTTGAATCATTTTCATTCAATTGATCTCCATATCCTAGACCAGTTTTATCTTTAGAACTTATTTGACTATTAATCAGTTTATTTAAGTTTTTAGAAGATGTTTCAAACTGTTCTAGTTTAGCTTTCAAATCTTCTTTTTCTTTTAAAGTTTGTTCTAACTGATTTGTAAGTCTAGTGACAGCATTACCTTTATCTTTTACTTCAAACTCTAATACTGCAATCTTTTCCTCATAGACAACTTCATTTTTCTGATGAATAATTAATTGTGCTTCTACAGATTCTAGGCCTAACTGATAAGCTACAATTTCTAGATTAGCCTACTAAGAATTTTGTCTTTGTTCATCAAACTGTTTTTGAAGTTTTTCATATGTTTTAACACAGTTTTTAGAACAAGATTGTACCTCTGTGTCAAGTCCTAAAGTGTAGGCCATAAGAGCAAATTCAATTGGTTCATCTTGAGCTATATAACTCCAATCATATTCTAATCCATCTTGCACAATCAAAGCATTGTCCTAAATAACCAATGAATCAGAGGTCTCTACTGGTACAATTCTTCTAGTGTTGTCCCTGCTCCTATACCCTGCATCTCCATTCCTGTTCCCTTGATTTCTTGTGCTCCTACCATTCCCCTGGCAAATGCCCCTTATATGACAGTTAAAGCATTCAACCTTGGTTTTGTCAAAACCTACAGGTTCTTTGCCATTAAAAATTAACTTTTTTCTAGTCTTCTTATAGAATCTGTTTACCCTCATAGAAAGCATAGCCACCTGCCATTTAAGGTTTATTTCTTCCAAATCATCATGATCAATCTGCTTTAGGTCTTCATCATCTAGTTGGTGGACATTTTACTGATTAGCAAAGAATGAGACATTAATATCCATTAGTATATAATGATGAAGAGGGCTTGTCTTGAAGAATTATGGCCTGATGCAGTAGAAACACCATTAGCAGTATTAACTTCATTAATACTGTTAGTGTCTTCTGCAGAGAGAAAGGCCACATTCTAAGAATTTAAAGATGATCCAGATGAACTTTTGATGTCAGCTTCCCACACTTTAAGGTTATTGTACAGATCATCTATACTAGTTTTGTTCCTCATAATTAAAGCAACATTATTCCATGATGAAGGTAGAGCTCTTAAGAATTTCTGATTTGCATCTTCATTAAAGACAGCTGCACCATGAACTTCTAGTAGGCTGATAATTTTTTGAAACTTATCATTATCTTATCTAGGCCTCCAGTGTCAGATATAGAAAAGATATTCAAATTGTTGCTTCAAAACATTCATCTGCGTCTTCTTAGAATTCACATTACCATCAAAAATTCTACTCTGAAGCACCCACAGATTTTTACATCCTGTATACCATAGAACCGGCATGATATTCATCAGGAATAGCCAAAAGCAAAATACTTTTAGCTTTTTTTCTCTTTGTCCTTTGTAAATAGTACTTGAGCAGATCTTTGGAGTACTTTTAGTTCTACAAGCCATTTCATCTTTTGTTGTTTGCACAGGTTCATTACCATTCATGATTACTTGCCACAATGCATAATCAGTGTTTGTGAGGTACTGATCCATCCTCATGCTCCAAAGGGTGTATTCACCTTTCTTGAGAATAGGTAGTTTTATAGAAGACACCACATGAAGAGATTCTACTGGTGCCATTTGTGGTGCAGGTTCTTCACCAAACATCTTGTATTATAGGTAAAGATCTGGATCTGAATGAGGTTTTCTTATTCAAGGCTTCTTTACAAGCTCTGATACCACTTGTGAGTCCCAATGAATAGATCTTCTTATCTTGTTAAGGCTTAGTTAACTTAAATAGATTCAAACTAACTATATGAGAAACAATGATTATGAATACTATAAGTTATGCGGAATCTAACTTGTAATACTAAGAAGAACAATGTAAACAAAACTTTGAATATATTGATTGCAAATATTCTGCCTAGGTTACTGAATAGCTAACTATGAATTGATATCTTTAACTATGCCGTAAGGTTCCTTTTATACACTAAGGAAAACCCTAATGGGCTTACAAAACGTGTCAAGTGATCATGCATATCTATTCCTAATATAACTCATGCATATCACTTAAGCAGTACTAACTATATAACTAACAGTACTAACTATACTGGCAGTACTAACAATGTACTGGCAGTACTAACTAACTATAACTAGTAGTACTAAGTGTAGAAGCTCTGAATCCCAACAATCCTCCCCTAAACTTGTGATTTACCATCAAATCTCAAGTTTCTTCTGTATTTAATCTTCTAGACTGCACTGTTGAGGATTCTTCCAAACATTCTTCTACTTCTGTACTTGTGACCTTATAAACCTTAGAAGTTCAAATGCCATCTCATTTTCATGATCAACCTCTAGTTTTCTGCTTAACATCTTTGATAGCATTTCTTGAGTAAGTGGATACTTCTTCTCTATCATCATGTGAATGGCAATTCCATTATTCATCAACAAAATATGAATTCCACATGAATCAAATAGTCTCCAGCTTATCAAATTGTATTCATGTTGATTTCTCCAGACTTCATCTTCTTCATCAGGCTCAAACATGATCTTCAAATCTCCCTAAAACATGAATGGAAAACTTTAGACCCACTAAAAGATTCATTTTGTACATCATATTGAGTATAGGATATTTTTATCATTTACATGAGTGTTAAATGATTTGACAACATTGAAATCTAATTGAAAGATATTAGAAGGAACATTCTGTTTAATGTTTGAATTAGGAATTCATCCCTAGAATTAATAATGAAGATACTATGATTATACATTGTGATAATCATAGTAAGATCATTATGATCAACAAACCTTGGGTTTGTGTGATACCTAAACATTATTAAAGAAGTGTTTAGAATTTACGATAGGTTAGCATAGTGTTGTTTATATACACTAGTGCTTGTTTTAATTAAGATGATACTCAATCTTTGTAGAAGCAAGTTTTCATTTTAGAATGATAACATTGTTGGCTACACATGCTTGGTATAAAAGCATAGTTGCATAATACTATATTAAAAAAAATAAGAATACTTTACAGTTTGGAAAATTGTTGAGATGACTGTCTTCATTAGGATGTTTTATGTATGTCATACATCTTATGGAAAGTAATGTGACTAGACTCATATAAGCAATACTTATAAGTGAGTGCACACTTACAAAATAACAATCATTATATTATTCAAAGAACTTCACTATTCGTGAAAATTTTGAAATAAGTATTCTCAAAGTTACACAAGATCATGACCTAGTTGATATGGTCATAGGACCTATGCCTTACCACTAATTGTGATTGTTGTGGATAAGACATTTACTAGGATCATTATGCACTGATCTTATTTGGTATTTGGATAATGAAACTATAAGCAGTTGTATTAAACAATGAATTGATATACGTGGTATGCTCGTTTTCATTTATACTACCGTGTTCTATATTTGCATATTTATATCCATAAATGACTTGTTGCATTCTAAAGCTATGTTCATTACCAGTTAATGACATGGGAATATTGTTAAGATAAGGTAAATGTGAGTGTCTGGTTGTATTAAGGAGAATACGTAAAGATGATTTTCCTAGCTTCGCAGGTTATTCATTGAGGTTGAATATTAGATACCTCACCTGTGATAATCACTTTATGGATCGTCGTCATTAGGTGCATTACACACATGGTGAAAGTTATGTTTATCCTTAGACTTGAGATGCAAGCGGGTTTTGCATGTATGGATAGCATTTCTTGATAATAAGCCTACCACTAGTCTATCAAAAGGTAGTTATAAGGGTTATTTTCAGAAGTATTTTGAAGTACATGACGGACACTTATAGTCAAAATAAAATTTGTTCCTCCATGTATTTGGGAGTTAGATTCTTACTGGGCCCCTCGTTGGGTTGATCAGATATTTACTTGGCCGAGCCCAAAGTGTAGTTAAGATGATTCTTTTTACATTTGGTGATCTGAATCAATACAGATGCGAGAAACAAAATCGTTAAATTATGGAATGACTATTGATCCATATCTATATTTAACATTGAATCTAAAAAAAAGGGATAGGACTAACTGAATCCATAAAAGGCTGAGTTGTTTTCCAAAAACTACAAACTCAGGTATTTCTAGGAGCATTGATGATGTTGCTAGACTATTTGTCAATGTGAGTATGTTATATCAAGGTTGTCAAAATCGTGATCCTGATCGTGGGATCTTACGATCCTACTACCCCACACACAAAAAACGATCAGGATCGTAACAAGATCGCAATTTAAGTAGGACCGTTTCAGGATCGTAGGATCGTAGATAGGATCATAGGATCGGATCGGATCGCGTAGGATCGTAGAATGACCTTATTTTGGACTTTTGGTAATTTAGGCTAAGGTTTTATTGAAACATGAAGTAGCTGCACGTATGTAGTATCTTTTTTCATACAAATCATTCATTTATCGATTGAAACATGAATGAACTTTGTGCAAGTATGTATTACTGCATATCTAATGTTTTATTACCACGGTACTTGAACATATAGCTTTTTCTTTTATCATCCATTTAAATTCGTTTATAATAGAAGGAGGAATTTCATATATACCCAATAAAACATGAAAAATTAAATATTTCTTCGAAACACACGTTATCAATGCATGATGTAAAATGCTATTAAAGAATGTTTGGATAAAATATGTAAATATTGAAGTATTTTGGGGATATATGTAAATGCTCATCATATCAAATATTATATAAAAACATATAGAAATATAAAAAATAACCTTATACAAAAATATATATGTTTTCATAGGATCTTACGATCCCGATCCGATCCTACGATTATGATCTTGCAAAGCCGAAAACGATCATAAGTAAGAGCCCGATCCTGACAACCTTGTGTTATATAATATGAATGAGACATTCGCAAGTGGGAGCTATTGGGTTTGTGCTCATATCATACAAATATTTATATGACTAAAAATACGTGAGCCTACAGGGTCACACACGTTATACATATAGGTATCATTCTATTAATGTTAATAATAATATAATTGTATATTTATTATTCATATTAATATATGATTCGATGAATGAACACTAACGGTCGTGAATTAATTAATTAATTGTAACTAACTAATAAGGCTTTTTAATTAATGGGTAATTAAATGTAATTAACCATAAATAATTAAAAAGTGAAAAAGTCAACCCCAAAGGGTGTTGGACTTTGTTTGACCGGTTAGGAGGCCCAAGGGGGGTTGGATTAGGTTTTGATCTATCTTTTTTATGTGTATTTTCTTATAAAATATATTTTTTGTCAAGTTTTAAATTTATAAAACTCGATCTACCTAATGACGCACTAACAGGCAGAGAACCCGATTGTGGGTAATATAGATTGGTAAATCCGAGGTCGTCCCAAGAGATAAGTTGTAATTAGTTTTAATTTGAAATATTATGTTTTGAAAATGGTTTTGAGTTGATTAAAATTAAAAGAACAATAAAAATAAATAACTAAAAGTAAAAGGATAGGAGATATCAAGAGAGAAAATGTGCTAACCTAGTTACTTCATTACTATTGTTATGAAGACATTTTCCTATGCAATGCCAAACTATGGTTTCATTACTGGTTTCTAAGGTCGATAGACTTGAATGTGCATGTACAGTCTATCCTATACTCCCTGCGATTTCAAATCAATCCCAGATCATCTAGGAGGTAGGTTATCCAGGTTGTAGTGATTAATCCCAACTATTCCCCAAACATGTCTAATAACCTATAAAGATTATTAACCCTCTCTGAAAGAGTTCTTGTACTTTTTAAGTATCGAGTGGTATGTGCGGTGACCAGTCAGTTCCTACACCAGGTAAAGAGTAAGTGATCCTCCCTAGTACCCATTGGATCCCATCATGACAAGGTAATCTATTAATGGGGCAAGCTAGGTCCAAACCACCCGTACTACCAAAATATAGGGTTACACGATAGTCAAGGAATATCTAATGAAACCATAATTTAACAAGAAACAATCATAACAAAAGTAAATTCATAACTAGGCTAGCACTTTAAGTGCTTAGCCTCTCATGGTAATTGATGACGTATAGTCTAACATCGGGTCATGAACCCGACCCACGAATACTATTTATACCTGGACCCATGACGAATG
>BQNB010108427.1:0-13381 GCA_026074375.1 Tanacetum coccineum
CTAAACTCGAATCTACGACTTTATATACAAACGTTAACTAAATTGAAAAAGCGATAAACTATTCAACCCCCCCCCCTCTTTAGTTTCCACAGTCAGTTACTGTCAAGGGGTGTTTGGATGGCTGATGTAAGGGAGTGTTAGGTTGTGGGTAGGGGGTGATTCGATGGCTGTTGTACTAGGGTGTTCTACTCCTGCCAAGGGTGTTTGGATGGCTGCTATAAGGGGGTGTTTGGTTGCTGCTGTAAGGGGTCTAATGGGTGACTGTTTTGAGATTATATGATTCACCAAGAAAAATTTAAAAAGCTGTAATAAACAACTAAAAATAACATTTGATCAAAAATAACAATAAAGAAAAAAGTGATGTTTATACCAGTGAACATGCAGCTTCTCTAACTTCGAGATGACAATCCTGCGTTTCCCAAAACTGGTCAGAAAAAGAACGCAATAGGCAATTTCCATCATCTTCCATGATTTTCATTTTAAATCCATTCTCGCCAAGTTTACATGTAAAAAAACTATTTCACTAAATATTATTTTTAACAAACATTTAAAAAAAGGGTTTTTACCTCGATCTCAATATGTCATGTTCATCAGTAGGTTCACGTATAGGCTCAAGATGAGCAAACATCGCATTAGCTTTCTGTACTCAAGACATACGTAGATCAGTATATTGGGTAAAGATTTTTAAATAAGCAAAACAAATAGTTGCAGACGCTCATTCATTTACAGACATAGTAGAATTTCCTTATCATATCGATAACAATGCTATAAACGTACAATCACTCATTTCTAGTAGCATATTGTAGTGAGATGTAATAAACACGATTATAATATATAAATTAAACAATGCTATAAACAGACATGTGAATCAATCCCATATACTTGATAACTCTAATATAATATCATAAATTTGCAGTCAATTCGAGAGGCTAATTAGATAACGAACTTGAATCTAATACATTTTAAGAATTAGCCATCAAGGATTGATAATTAAAATGAAACCAATTTCTGAATTTACACTTCAAACTACAAATGAAATACCAATAATGCACAACGAATAATGTGCGTATTCTAATAAAAGAAGAACCATGTTCACCAAAAGAGTTTTGATTATTCTATAAATTCCATTATGATATAAGTTGTTAAAGGCCAAGTGATCATCTTCACAGCTAAATATCACATCTTCAAATGAACAATCAGGGATTAAGAATTAAGATGAAACCTTATATAAAGTGCATGATAACAGAATTTTCATTTACCCCACTTGAAGACGTGATTTGCTTTTGAGCAGAACAATTTATAGCGGTACTTGAGCCTACATGCTACGTAATCAATCTTCTCTAAATCCCTTCTATTTACACCATGATACACAATGCAACAAATTCAGAATATGCAATCAACATAACAAACTTAATGGTACATAGAAACCAGATGCATCCGTTTTATAAACTAATAAAAATTAATTTTTCATAGATATAAATAAGTTATCTTTTACCTTTAAATCTCTCCCGAGTAAGCCAGCTCAACCGTTTAGCCTCGTCAAGATTATTACAAACAAAAGTATTCCAAAGGTGTATTTACTCTAACTGAGTGAAGGGGTGTATATGTCACAGGAGGAAGCCTTTAGTCTTCAAATACTGCACAAGACAAATGATCAAAACTTTGCACCATAAAATTATATTGACCAACTATAGTTGGTAAACACAATAAGTGCAAGCTTAAAACATTAACGACAAACTTTTAAAGTATTATTTACCCATATACATTCTTTCTTTTGTGATCCTTATCAACAACATCCATACATCTGCACGTAATAATGGTTCAACAAATATCATCAAAAGGGCTATTATCATCATCACAAGTAGATATCATCATCATAAGTAGACGTTCTATATCATATCCATGCAAGATCATATATTTACATATAACAATTTTGCCATGAACATATTTAAAACATCATTTGGATCAATCACAAGTTATTGATCAACATCGTATATTTCGAAACAAATGTGTAATCCAAATATAAAAAGAATGTAATGCATATATAAAAAACATTCATGACTTTTATCAAACACCTAATATGTAATTACATTCAAAAAAACATGTTTCCTAAAAAAACTGCATTCATGACTTTCATCAAACACTTTATGGTTTCCATCACTATTGAACATTAACCAACTTGAACTCAAATACATATACATGAACCACGTAAATATACATATAATTAGTGAAAAGGAATTGAAACTTAAACAATCAATTAACATACCTGATTATTTGTTAACAATATCATGGCTGGAACATTTGTCAATCCTTTCAATCCTAAATGAAAACAAATCATCAGTTTAAATTATGAATGGTTACAACAATTCAAAAGAAATCACAAAGTTTACCTTCGGATAACACATTTTCACTAATTCTCGATTTAAATTCAATTAAACCTTAAAATAATAAATTACCTCCATTAAATGTTTTCTCCAATCGTTTTTTCCATGCCGTGGATCTGATTTTGTTAGTTACTCAGCAACAATCGTTTGATTTTAGGCTTTTTTATAGGGATTGAAATTTAATGGGTATTTTTGTTATGGCTTTGAATGGTTATTCAAGGTAATAGGATATTTTGGTCAGTTATGAATCTGATTTGTGGATGTTTGATTTAAAAAAAGGTTACAGATTATTGATTATGTTCTTGGTTAGAGCGATTTAGGGGGAATTTGGTTGTGTGGGAGTTTATTTCGGGGGTTTTTGGTTGACAATTAATGTTGAAAGACGAAATTGAATATGGCACGTTGGATCAAAAACAATGTCAGGTGTCATTTTAATAGAGTTTTGAAGGGAGATCTAGCTTGGCAATAGCTTGCTTTAGATAGGTGAGGATTGTAACCAACTAGACACTAGTACATATACGTGTGTGAAAATACGTAGCAAATATTTCTTGATTTTTAGTTTAACAAAGGTTGATTGTTCGAATATTAGTATATTAGTTATATAGAAGTCATGACATATTGTGTAAAACAACAATAAAGTAATAGAGGTGAGTTATTTTTCATACTAGTTTCTCCCTACATACCAAGGGACAAATCTAGATCATCCATTTCATTAGATTAAAAAGACAAGATTTAAGATTAAAACCCCTTACCACTAAAGCCTATACCAAAAACCCTAAACCCTAACCAATGGTATAATATTATAAGTGATATATACATAAACTTTAAAATCTATACCAAAAACCCTAAACCCCTAAACCCTAATCACTTAAGAGTAATATCTCATGTTATAAAAAATATAACGTGACATTAATTCTGATATTTTACATATGAGTAATATCACATGTGATAGATCAATAGAATGTAACGCTAATTCTAGTTTTTTATATATGAGTAATATCACAGGTGATAAAATAATAAAATGAGCAAAAATAAATATCATAAATGTCTTGTTATATCACCTGAGATATTACTCTAGTGACTAATTTCACATTCTATTACTTTATCACCTGAGATATTACTTTAAAGTGACTAAAACATATCATTTAAATACTTTTCAACTTTGATACAATGTTATATCACAAGTGATAAACAAGTGTCACTTATAAATACCAAAATGAATAAAAAGGAAGCAAATGATGAAAATAAAAACTCAACGTATTCTCAAAACTAAACAAGTGTTACATTAACTTATATGACATGTGTAATATCACTTGTGATATTTCAGAAACATAAAAAAACCTAAACCCCATTAAAACCCTAAACCATATACCAAAAACCCTAAACCCCACTAAAACATATACCATAAACCCTAAACCCTACTAAAACCTATACCAAAAACACTAAACCCTACTAAAACCTATACCAAAAATCCTAAACCCCACTAAAACCTATACCAAAAACCTTAAACCCTAAACCCTAAACACTAAACCCTAAACCCTAAACCCTAAATCCTAAACCTTAAACCCCACTAAAACCTATACCAAAAACCTAAACCCACTAAAACTTATACCAAAAACCCTAAACCCTACTAAAACCTATACGAAAAAACCTGAACCCCACTAAAACCTATACCAAAAAGACTAAACCTCACTAAAACCTATACCAAAAACGTAAACCCCTAACCCCTAAAATCTATGCCAAAACCCTAAACCCCTAACCAATAGGTACAATATCACAAGTGATATATAAATAAATTTAAAACCTATACCAAAAACCCTAAACCCCTAACCACTAAACCCTATACCAAAAATTCAAAACCCCACTAAAACCTATACCAAAAACCCTAAACCCCTAACCACTAAAACCTATACCAAAAACCCTAAACCCATAACCACTAAAATCTATACCAAAAACGCTAAACCCCTAACCACTAAAATCTATACCAAAAACACTAAACCCCTAACCAATAGGTACAATATCACAAGTGATATATAAATAACTTTAAAACCTATACCAAAAATCCTAAACCCCACTAAAACCTATACCAAAAATCCTAAACTGCACTAAAACCTATACCAAAAACCCTAAACCCCACTAAAACCTATACCAAAAACCCTAAACCCCACTAAAACCTATATCAAAAACCCTAAACCCTAAACCTCTAACCAATAGGTATAATATCACAAGTGATATATACATAACTTTAAAACCTATACCAAAAACCCTAGACCCCACTAAAACCTAAAACCTAAACTGTAAACCCTAAACAATAAACCCTAACCAATATGTATAATATCACTAGTGATATATACATAAGACTAAAACCTATACCAAAAACCCTAAACCCCACTAAAACCTATACCAAAAACCTTAAACCTCACTAAAACCTATACCAAAAACCCTAAACCCCTAACCATTAAAATATATACCAAAAACCTTAAACCGTTAACCAATAAGTACAATATCACAAGTGATATATAAATAACTTTAAAATCTATATAAAAACCCTAAACCCCACTAAAACTTGTACCAAAAACCCTAAACCCCACTAAAACCTATACCAAAAACCTTAAACCCCACTAAAACCTATACCAAAAACTTTAAACCCCTAACCAGTAAACCTATACAAAAACCCTCAACCCTAAACCCTAAACTCAAGAATCAAATATTAAGGGTATAAATTGGAATGTGCAAAACCATGTCATCTACAAATACCAAGTGATACAAGATACAAGGATATAAACATAAAAACAAACAAATTATTGCATCGAAAAATATAACATAATATTACAAGTGATATAAACATCAAAATAAAACAAAATTTGTGGCATCAGTTATAACATAATATCAAAAGTAAGAAGAAATACAATAACTGTATGAATCACAAAAATCATCATAAAAATTTATTCAAACCTAATGAGCATAATTGTTTTACACTAATCAAAAGCTATGTAACACAATTGATAAATCAAACAAAATAAAATCTAAAAAAAAGAATGTAAAATCAAACTTCAGCTACAGCAGATACACCTTAAACTGAAACACTTCCAGGACCATCGTCTCTGGGCCCACCATCTCCATGGTCACCATCACCCGGGACAACTCATACAGAATATAAGACATCGACATTATGGTTCCCTAGACAAGTATGCCTATTGTGATCAGTACCTCCACAAATACCACAACCATTTTTTTCTTAATTTTCTACATTGATATTTCTCTTCCACCCTTGATACGCTTCTGCTTCTTACGTCCCTTTGTGGTTACACCTGATGGATTCTTCACATTAATCTTATCAGGCTTCTTAACACCCATAAATTCTTGAACAAGCTCATAAACTGTGCGGGTTGGAACAACTGGAAAATCAACCTCGACTTATGACTTTAGTGCTTTCATCTTGTTTACCAAAGAAGTCAACTTTGGCTCATTATTGCTCAACATATGTACACATGAATCAACTTTGATAGAAGCCTCAATTGCAAGCCTTTCAATTGCTTTATTCTTCTCTCCATGTCGGTTATATATATTGTTAACATGCACTTTTTCTAGTTACTCACATAATCCTTCTCTTTCTTCGTTCTTCCACAAACTACTTCATCTCTTCCTCGTTTGGGTGTTCAGTTGCAAACTAGTTTGCCAACTCCGTTTTTGGAAGTAAATGAAAAAGGTGCAAGTTAATTTTGGTAGACAATGATGCAACCTTAGATGCTTTTGGGTTATCTCATTATATATAACCAGACATGAACAATGTCTATTTTTTGTCATTTTATTGCTTTATCACCTGTGATATTACTCATACGTAGAATATCATAATTAATATCAAATTCTATTACTTTATCACATGAGATATTACTCTAAAGTGACTAATTATGGTATTCTATATATGAGTCACATGTGATAAAACAATAGAATATAACACTAATTCTAATATTTTACATATGAGTGATATCACATGTGATAAAGCAATAAAATGAGCAAAAAATAGACATCATCCATGTTTTGCTATATCACCCGAGATATTACTCTAAAGTGACTAATTTCACATTCGATGAATTTATCACCTGAGATATTACTTTAAAGTGACTAAGACATACCATTTAAATATTTCCCAACTTTGATACAATGTTATATCGTAAGTGATAAACAAGTGTCACTTACAAATACCAAAAAAAACTTGGTGAAACGGGTGATATTTTGAACAACTTTGAACTCATTTCACCCGTTTCGTTCCAATCTAAATTTTCAAACTTTACTCATGATACCCATTTGAGTTAAACTATAACCCAAGTAAATTTTAGATAGATGGCTACCTCTAATCTATACATGATAACATGTTTGAAAATAATAAATGAGCTAAGACACTTTAGAATGAAACTAACAATTCAATCTTTTGTCTTAGTCCTAAGATATTACAAATCTTCCACGACCTTTACATAAAAGCTAAAATACGGTATATTCGGGCAATTTTGAAAATAAAAGAGAAGACACTACATGTTGTTTTTGATTAAAAAGTAAAAGAAACAAAAGAAAAATGTGCATATAAAGCGAGCATGCGCGGAGACCTATCATAAGCCGGTAGAACATACCAAACATCTGATTCTTTTTTGTAGGAACGTGCAAGTAAAAAATAACGTATAACCCACCATAAAGAAAACAAGTAATTGACATTGTATGATGCATCCTTCTAAGCAGACTTTCCCCTATATATAGTTGATCAATGTTCTAACTTCAAGGAAACAACCCGTGATTGCCTATTACGCTTTGCCACCCTCACAAACATAGCAGATAGGCAAGATAGAGGCCACCGTGGTCGACGGTCTGTTTGCTCCCCCCTAAAGCAAGCCACTACATTGAATGAGGTAAAATTAACAAACTAAAAGACAGAAACAGGTGACGTGTAATTATAACAGAATTTTCTGAATGTACATTAAGATTGTTTACTTAAACTGGCAAGTAATCATGTTTCATCGTTAATGCTAATGAAATCATGAAAAATATGACAAAATCAGGCGTATAATAATCACTGCTTGAATTGGTAGCATGCTAATCCATTCTAAATAATCATGGGATATTACATTCATTCAATCACTCTCGTAGTATTTCGAATTTTCTGTCAGCCCAGAAGTTCTATTTGTTGTACGCAACATCAATCTTCATGGGAAAATAACATTGTGGAATATAACTTTTCTTAAGCATGGGCATAGACATGCAATGTGGTGTTGTTATAGTAGAATCAATGAACATAACAACGCATAAGCAGCTAGTGAGACACAGCAGCATGTGTTTCATCCAAGGAGGAATCAATAAGAGCGCAAGAGGTAACTAATAGATGTTATAATAGACAGACAAAAGTCTTGCAAGGGGAACAGAAAAAGAGGAATAACCTTTAATCCTCCTGAGTTCTTGGCATAATTTTATAATATTTAATATTAATTAACTAAAAATTTTTTTTTTTTAAACGTTGTTATAAAGTCTCCCCATTTCATATGACAACGTCGAATAAACCGAAGTATTTGCTCAGTTGTAAACACAGACATGCTTTCCAAATATTCTCCATTAACACCATTTTCCTTAGAAATTTGGCGATATCCACCAAGATTTATCTCTTCCAACCAAAGGCCAACATCCTAAAAGAACATAAAACCAAGACAATCAAGTCAGTAAAGCTTCATTTTGCAGTACAGAGAAGTTTTCCTGCAAGGACTATAACACAATATTTGTTTAACTTGTTACATTGTAGAGGTCCATGTTATCGGTATAGTCATCATGATCATCTTAACAACTGATCACACACGATAGATTAATCATTACATTGAATTCCAACTGATCACACGCGATAAGAACCAGTAGAGAAACTTCTCCTTACCCATAGAGTAAAAACTAAACTGATCCATACCTTTTTTGTAGCTAAAATGCACGCATAAAAACTTGTTGGGATAAACAAAAACCATATGCTAAGGGCCTGTGATATAGTGACTAAATAGATACTAGAACTCACCACTATATTCCTTCCATCATTTGTGATAACCGAAATGTATTCTGTAAGAGAGATAAGCAGTCAGAAACAGAACGAAGGGGAAAGGGGAAGCAAAGACTTTTTTGTTGGAGATACAAACCGTAAAGTTAGTTGATACTATATAAACTAATACTTTACATTAAAAAATTAATAATAGAGAAACAGATTGAGATATTGTACTTACGGTCCACAACAGATTCAAGCCCAGGGCCACCCAGCATTTTTGCAATACCACAAAAGCACTAGCTCCTCACTTGAATTCACTCGTGGTCCAATGCCTTTAATTGGAGAAATCAGATATTAACATGTTGCAGAATGGAAAGAGAAACATAATTAGTCACAGTTGATAAGAACTTTAAATGAACAATTCTTATAATTACATAATGTGGTCATAGGTCTATGACCAAGCAAAAACAAAGAGAACTGAATGACTAGTCAATATGATAATTTGGCTGTCATCAAAGACTTATTTGTGAGGTTACAGGTAAATGCTGTGAATATACGTAAAATGCCTCCCGGTTAATACTGACGACATTGCAGTTTTTCCAATCAAAGGCAATAGGAGACTGGATCTCAAGTGCTTTCATGATAAAAAGGTGTTCCAAAGAAATATTTTTCGATTATTTAATGACTATTGAATTTCTTATTCTTGTAAAATGCAAGGGCTTCGTCACACACAATGCCATACTCATTAAATCGTAATGTGAATATTATTTGAGCAGAGGCAATGGTAACCATGCTGGCTATTGGATGATTTCATGCTCAAATCCAATTAGAACCTTAAAAACCAGCATTGCCACCTCTACAGTTGTCCTCATCCGTCTCTCTTTCTATTGACCATCCAATAGTCAGAATGTGCTTTAGATCTTTAGAAATCTGTGAAACCCAAACAGGTGCAACTAATTTACTTTCTTCCGTTACCTCAACACAACTAACTCAAACTGAACTTGTAGAACATGAGATTTAAG
Organism: Tanacetum coccineum; assembly: GCA_026074375.1. Lineage (NCBI taxonomy): Eukaryota > Viridiplantae > Streptophyta > Magnoliopsida > Asterales > Asteraceae > Tanacetum > Tanacetum coccineum. The sequence goes on from BQNB010108427.1 coordinate 9,411, forward strand.
TGACTTTAAAATATAAAAATTATACGTTAAGATCACTAAACTTACTAGACATGATAATTAGGTCACTTAACCTATACAGATAAGTGATAATGCATTCAAGATAACTCATTTTAACACTGAATTTTCTAAAAGTGATCTGGCTATATATGTTCAGTGACCTAAGTGAAGAAAATAATAGTAGAGTAACCTAAGTGAACAAAAATGCGAAGTCTGTAACCTCCGTGTGTATTAACCCGCAAACAAAATTTATAACTAATATGAAATATATATATATATATATATATATATGTTACGGCAAAGTAAGATTTAGATGACCGGAAAAAGATTACGAAACCTAAAACTCATGACGAATTTTGTGTTTAACTTATGTGTCATTAGCTTATTGTGTTTAAACCAATGAATTATTGCCACACATATTTAGGCATAACTTTTAGGTCTCCAATCACTTCTCCTTTGTTTTTTTTGGGTAACAATGGTTTCTGTCATTTTTGCCGACTAATCCACAGGGCTGGAACTCACTGCCACACAGAGTCAAACCCTTCAGGGTTGTTTGCACCTAGCACAATCTCAGCTTAAAGCCTCACAGTGCAGTGATAATAGTCAACTCACAAGTCTTTTGCCACTAGGCGACCCTGAGTGGTTAATTGAAACCACTTTATTCAAGGGTAAAAACTAGTTTTAATTTATCTCAAATGATTTGAACACTGGTTAATTTACAGAGAAATTGTTATAGTTTGAATTTATAATAACTTGATTGAGGACTTTCATCGAACACTTGGCATGCATATTAAGTTTAAGAAAAATAAGCACAACAAGAGTAATTTCTTTGTACTTACCTCCTTAGCGTTGTTGCCCCTTGGTTCGGTCGGCTATGGAGGGTTAATCGTACGGAAACGACAATCGCACTGTGTTTTGCTGAGGAGGAAGGTCACGGGTTTGAAACCTGGAACATATATGCTTTTTAGTTTGCATAAAATTCACTTTGGCCCTTTTCAAAAACTTTATGCTTAGAACGCCCCTTAAGTTTCTGACTTATTAGTTTATTCACGAATTTTCCGTTTTGTGATTCTAATTACGTCGTTTTGGAAAGAAAAAAAAAAGAACATACACCGCATTAAACTACACTTAAACCTCACACACACGCGTTTTCACAAAAAATGCCATCTCTCTAATTCATCAAACTCACTAAACTCAACACTATAATGCTTAAAAACACGAGTTTTTTACCAACTAGTTGCATTCTACAAAAATATTTACCATTGTATGACAAGTCTAAAAATATTGCTTATTTTATGGTGTTTCTTATTATTTTTCTTTTTACATTTATTTGTTGTCATTTCTTTTAAATTAAGCAACGATAAATTAAATTCAACTCTATATATTGTTATAGGAAATCTAATAAAAACAAATAAATTATATTGTTTTTGAAACAATAATATTTACGAGTACATCTTGCAAATTACAAGCTTATTTAATTTGTTTTCCAAATTGAACATATATGCGAAACATCAAACATGGTCATTTGAGTTTTTAAAACGAGCTGACTTCTTACATAAATACAGTTTTTTTTCGTTTGAGAAATGCCACATTTATATAAGTTTTAAAAAAAATCTACGAAGTGATGTGTAAGTTAATTTGTGGATGCATATATATGAAAATAATAAAAATGATGAGATACTATCAATAGTTTTCATGTCACGTTATTTTGTAAATTTTCTTTTGTAAAACTTATATGGATATAACATTTCTCTTTTTATTATAAAAAATACATAAAAATAATAATTGAAAACCGATATATTGGCAGTCTGGCAGTCTTTTTTTTAGAACAACAAATTTGTACAACCTACACCACATATCTTACAAATTTTATCTCACATGTCTCTAACGAGACTTGAACCCTCAACCTCTACGTTGAAGAGCTACTCACATACTGCCGGATCGACGGTCTATATCGACCGGTCATAATGGCCATATGTAAGAGGTAATCTCATGGTGCCACACCCACATGAAATGTGCACGAGATAATTAAGATTGTGAGCACGTATTATGTAACATATTTTCAACCGTTACCATTATTCATTTACTCACCCACACCAATTTCAGTGTCTTAGCATATTCATAAACTTATAATTAGCATTTAGCAAACCCTGTTCAATCATATGATGATAAGTTGATAACAGTGTTTAATTATATTAGTCAATTCAAAATATATTGTTCAAAAACTAGATTTCCTATAACAATATCACAACCATATTAATAGTACCGTATAAGTTATAAAAAAGGACAACAAATAAAAAGTGAACGAGAAAACTAACAAGAAACACCACAAAATAGGTAATACTTTTAGACTTGACATACAATGGTAAATATTTTTGTAAAAAGCAATTAGTTGGTAAAAAAACTCTTAAAAACACTCATTTAAAGATTAAGGGCATGTTTGCTTTGAGGTATTCAGCCCAAAAAATTGAGTTTTGAATCAAATTCATTGTCTGGTTATAATAATGGGCCCAAAAGATTGACTTTAATACCAAATATTTTGCCATACTCAATTCTAATAGAAATACCCGAGATTAGAAAGAAAATTCAATCACATTTTTTTTCTTCTTCCAAAACGACAGGTCCTCATTTAATCTCAATCACACATTTCTATTTATAATTTATTTTATAATAATAAATTTAATTATTTATTAATTATATAATATTTAAAATAATAATATTATACCATTTATATATTTTATCTCTCTTACTTTTTTTTCTCAAAACTTACATCAAACTTAAATCTAACTCCTAATCCTAATCCAAATCCATTGACAAACCAAACAAACCCTAAATACTCATCAAACCCATTTTATCACATCATCCCTAAATCCAAGAAATCTTTATATGCATGGGTTAAAATTAGCATACCCACTTCTACTAGTAATTTTTCATCTATGCTACATAAGGTTTATAATCTTTTGGCTTTTGTTATTTTGTTCAAGATTTTATTTTTGCATGTACCCAAATCAATTGACAAATGTATTAATCTGACATGATTTTGAGGTTTTTGGTAATCTTAATGAAATGGGTTATAGTTGCTTATAATTTAGTTGATTCTACTATTTTATTTTGATTAATTTCATATATAACCCCACTTTGAACATTAATTTCATATATACCCAAAATGCAACCTATGCGTGCATAATGTACAATGTTTTTAAAGCATGTTTGAGTATATATGAAATTTCTATTTTTAAGGAGGGGAAATATGAAATTGCCCCATTTTATTTGCATGATTCTACTATTTTATAAACCTTTCACAATTACAATTTCATATTTAGAAGAACACTCGCATTAAATTATAAACTTGTCGAGGATTTTAGACCTCTTTATTTAACATGGTCATGAAATACAATCTGTCAATTTAACTGTGAAAATACAATTTGTCAATTTACTATGATTGAATAAAAATTAAGATTTCGTCGATGTTATTGTAGGGATTTTATGGTCACCCGTATGGCTAATAAAACATGCACAACGAAAAATAAAGGGTAAAAGCCATAGAATACCAACGTACTTTCTGAAATTTACCACAATGAACCATTTACTTTTTTATTACCGATATCACCAATGTACTTTCAAATTATTTTTCAACTTGAACAAAACGTTTGTACAATTAGTTATTATGTGACAACGTTAGTCAATTTAGCTAACGATCATTTGAGGAAAAAGAAGTTTAGATAAAAAAAATTCGTATATAAAGGACCATATGATTTCATCATATGATGTTCTCATCATTCAGGTCAAATCTTCGTATATAATAAACATGTGAATATGTTAATAATTAGTGTAGACTTATGGTAATCATAAGGAGTGCTCGAGTACAAAGTTTTCAAGAATTTTTTGTAATTTCAAAAAATTTCAAATTTCTGTACTCGGCACTATCTCATATCCCTCATAATTTGAGGGGGAGCATTAAAATGTTCCTATAA
>BQNB010108428.1:0-22954 GCA_026074375.1 Tanacetum coccineum
AGAAAGACCACAGGCTTTTGCAAGGATAAGTGTTGAAGTATAGGATGCACTGGAAAAGATATGTACAAGGGTGATGATCAAGAAGATTATCCATGGAACGATGAAAGGCAACTGAACATGAAAGACCGGACAAGTAACAAAAGCGATCAGAATGTAAAACGAGAATGAAAAGGAAGAAGGAGCAAGGCTGCAATCAAAGATGGATAAGAAACAGAGTAAAGATTATGATGTCTTGATTAGGGGAGTGAATGTTGGAATCGAATTAATCAAGAAATCATAAGTCTTGAAAGCCAAAGGGCTGAATATGTTAGTTAGATAGTTTATAACCGTTTGGTAGTTAGAAGTGGTTAAAGTTAGTTATTTGTAGTTAGTTATTTACACCGATTCATGAAAGGACATGATGCTTCATGGAACCGGTTAGTACTCTATATATAGGAGTCATTTGTAACGTTTTAAAGTGTGGATAATAAAATAAAGTGTGTTTATCATAAACTCCCACCCTTTGTTTAAACCGAGTCACTGCACAATTCTTGTGCATACTCCTTCCAATATGATGTTCATCCGTGATTGATCCAAGATCCGTAGGACCTCAACATTGGTATCAGAGCCACGGCTCAGATCAAGGGAGAAGGCCAATGCCAATTGATCAAGAAGAGGTTACTAGTAGGTTTTTGCAAAGGGTATCACCACAGAGAAGATCTCCATGGAACAACAAGAAGAAGAACTTGTCCCCAGAATGTAAGGAGATGCTGATGCACAGGATAAAGGAGATTGAGGCCTTTAATGCCTCAAAGGAATCTAAAGAGCATGGAGAGGATAGCAGAACTCAGAAGGAAAGGAGGGCTAGGTGTTACAAGTGCAAAACCCGTGAGCATGTTTATTGGAAATGCCCAAACAAAGAAGACAAGAAAGGAAAGTAAAAGAAAGTTTTGAGGCCTGTATTCAAGAAGATGGCAGAAAAGATCAAGTGTCCGGAAAAGGTAATGTTTCCAGAAAAGGTTCATGTTACCACTGATTTTATGATTGAAGGCACAGACCATGGAAACTGGAACAATACTTGGTTTGTGGGAAGTGCATACAAAATACACATGTGCCCAACAAGAACTCTGTTCAGGAATTTGAAGTACAAATTTGAGATGATAGCAAAGGAGGAATCAGAGAAGAAATTCATCTTCTCTTATGGATTTGGAGATGCTATAATGGAAACAAGAGAAGGCAACTATGTCATCCCTAATGTCCATTATACACCAGAAGTCTCATTGAATGTACTAAGCATTGACCTTTTGGAAGAACAGGGTTATATTGTGAAATGGTGGTGGTAAGACGACTCTTGCACTTCTGTTTATATGGAAATCATATACCATTTTAAAAGTCATTGCATTATTGAGAATGTCCGTGAGGAGTCAAGCAAATTTGGTTTAAAGAAATTGCAAGGAGACATTTTATCAGCTCTTTATGAAAAAAAAATGGAAGTATATAGTGTTGCTGAAGGAAAACGTAAAATAAAATGTATGTTATGTCATAGGAATTTGTTGGTAGTTCTGGACGACGTTCATGATCTTGACCAATTAGAGGCGTTAGCTGGCTCACCTAATTGGTTCGGTGATGGAAGCCGAATAATAATAACAACTCGAGATGAACATTTGTTAGGAAAGCACAAGGTACATGTCTCTCCTGTCAGACTATTATCTGATGACGAGGCTATCGAGCTCTTTAAAAGTCATGCTTATAATGAAGAAAACACATAAAAGACTACGAAAAACTTTCACTACAAGTGGTGTCTTATGCTGATGGGATCTCATTAGCCCTTAAAGTTTTAGGTTCCTTTCTATCTGACAAAGATGCGAAAGAGTGGATGAGTACCATGGATAGACTAAGAGATATTCCTGAAAGTAAAATTGTGGATAAGCTCAAAATTAGCTATGATGGACTCAAACCTGTTGAGAAAGAGTTATTCTTGGATATTGCATGTTTCTTTAGAGGGAAATGGAAGAGTCCAGCAATGGAGATATTCGACGCTTGTGGTTTTCACCCTGAAATAGGGATAAAGGTGTTGATACAAAAGTCTCTCATAACTATCGATTCATTGGAAAGGTTTGGTATGCATGATCTGATACAAGAAATGGGACACTACATTGTTAGAGGGGAACATCCTAACAATCCTAAAAAACATAGCAGAGTGTGGAAACATGCCGAAGTCAGTAACATGTGTTTTGGAGATTTAACGGTGGTAGCCATTAAGCTAGCAAGCTTTTCAATTTATAAATTATATGTTTCAACGGCTAACAAAATATATAAGTCAACCCACATGCACTCAATTAAACGCACATACTGATAAGATTGTTTTCTCTTTTATTGCAGGAAAATGACCAGATTGAAGCGATAGAATTTGGTCATAATATTCACTCGCCACATGTCAATATGTTGATTTCAAAGATGAAGAAATTAAGGTGGCTTCGTCTGATAAGGTGGTACGATGTAGGGAATGGTGAAGGGAATGGTGAAGCGCCTAATTGTCTATCAAATGAGTTGCGGTATATTAATTGGAGTTATTATCCTGCAAGTCTATTTCCAGACAGTTTTCATGCAACGAATCTTGTTTTTCTAAAATTGGATAACAGCGTTCAAAAATTGCTTTGGAAGGGTTACAAGGTAATTCAATTCTTCTTCTTATTATTATTAACGAGGTTTGTAACTTGTGCTCCGCCACGGAGCGCGCGAGACTAGCTTCGGAAGGAACCGATAACCTCAAGGACTATTTGCGTTAATTGTTTCACAATTTTTTTACGGAAATAGTCCTTCAGGTTAGCGTTCCGTTGCAAGGTAACCAATAACATCAAAGACTATTTTTGTAATTTTTTTATAAAATTGTACGTATGCCATAAGCATTGCAATATTGGGCTCGTTTTGTTCGCAATTCTACGATCTTTTCAATGGCATATTTTTTTACGAATGAATCGATACATATACGATAAAAATAAAGTTTGTTATATAAAAAGTCGTAAATAAGCAAAAGTTTAATGTCGTTTTAGTAACTTTTCACATACTTTGAGAGTGTATTTTGTAAATTTTTTGTTTTTTTCACCTCCAGGAGTTTTTTAGCCGACTCATAGTATTTAAAAAATATATTTGCCAAAATGTAGTGGTATCAAAAGTAATCTCCAAGTTATTTTTAAAAATTAAGCAAACCATGTTATTTCTTAGCTGTATCTAATTGATAGAGCATTTTTTAACGATTAATATTTCTTTTATCGAATGTATTTATTTATTTTTATAGCAAAATTCAATTTGCAATCTTTTTTAATATTTTTTTCGCAGTAGTTATATTATATCATGTGTCCTATAAAATTTTCACAATATAAATTAGATCTAGACATCTAGTCATATGTTGTTCATCAAAATTATTTTAGAGTTTTCATAAATTGTCATATTCAATTTACATATATGGTTTTCTCCTCATAATATAAGCCTAACCAAATACATAACAATGAAAACCTAGTGGAATTCCTTGATTCGGTTATCAAAATTGTTTAAAAAACATTTGAAAACGGCAAAAACCAGACGAACACGGACAAAGCTCTTTTCATCTTCGTTTGTTTAGTTTTAGCCGGAAAAATAAACGTACAAGATCGCTTAAACAAATGAATTTTCTTGTTCGTATTCGTTTATTAAGAAATAAGGCTGTTCATGTCGGTTTATGTTCGCTCATAAAGACAATAAACGGACATAAACGAACGAACGTAAAATAATAAGCATAAAATTAACAAAACTATACACAATATTGTGTTTTATAAGTGTTGTTTTGTTTAAGTAAATCAATTTTAAAATATATAATAAGAGGATGCGATAAACGAACATAAACGGATATATGATCATAAACGAACAAATAATCGGACATCCACGAACATAAATAAACGGACAAGACTTTAATAAATAAACGAACGCAAAATGTTGTTCATATTTGTTCATTTTATAAGATAACGAACTTAATCGAACTTTTTACCGAAATGTTCATGAAATGTCACTGCACATTTAATTTCATTTACGGCCCTGGGAAAACCAACAAAGCAATCTTAAAAATACTAAAATCTAGATTGCATGAACATAAAATGGTTATACATTAATCCTACTTATATTACACATAAAGAGAAAAATGATCGCTTAAAACCTAAAAATTTTAAAAATAGTATTTTGTTAGACTAAAATATCCCTACTTATAAAAAGTGACACAATGTATTGATTATTTAAATGGTTAATTACAATTTAAACGAAAAACTTTCTTTACTCTGATTTACTCACACCAATATATACGTAAAAAAGTTCTCACATAACTTTAGACTAGTATACAGTGTCGTCGCTATACGAGAATAACTGTAATAAAATTAATTAAACTAGTCTCATAAATTTCGTTGTTGACATATTTATAAAAATATTAAATGTTTTTATTACATCAATAAAAGATATTGAAATCACTAGTTTTAATTGAACATGTAATAAAAATGTGCTAATTAATTGATAGAGTGGTGAGTAATGCTGGAAATTACTCATATACCATGACTTGGATAACATTTTTCATACTACTACATTTTCGTAAATACTTTTAACACTGTGAGTTGGTTAAAAACTCTACCTCAAGAGTGGTGAAATTTTTTTGTTTAATATTAAAAATCATGAATACCAAGAAACTCTTTAGTATAAACTTATAATATAATATAATTATAATTATAATTTATAGTTTAGTAGTCCCCAGTGACTACCTGTAGCTTTGTCGTAGATGTATGAATTAAAACAAAAAAATTGCCTACATAAAATTGACAACGCATGTGATAAGCGTAACAAAAATTGCCTCTGTAATAAAATCTTACTATTTTACTCACATCTTGACAGTTCTAACATGTGTATGTTTGTATACATTAGCATCTACCACAGCTGAAAGTGCTTCAACTCGAATATTTGCCAAGACTAGTCAGCACACCAAATTTTAATGGACTCCCCCGTCTTCAAAAGTTGGAAATCATGTTTTGTGATGAATTAGAAGAGATTCACCCATCACTTGGAAATCATAGAAGTCTTAAATACGTAAATGTATTTTTTTGTTCCAAGCTTAGAATGTTTCCAACCATTGTTCGGATGGAACAACTCGAGTCTCTTCATATCAGTTTTTGCCACAAAAGTTTAGTCTTTCCAGAAATCCAAGCAAACATGGCATGCTTAGAGCATAATATCATGCTTTTGTCTGGAATGAACCTTGATGCAGTTGTATGAGAGAGGCCTTGTGCATGTTCTGCTTCATCCTTGATCTTGCCAGGACATGTCTTGATTATATGTCCTTCATGCTTGCGGTAGAAACAATTGTACTTCTTGTACTTGTATTCTCGTAATGAAGAATTGAAGGTTTCAATCTCTTCAATCTTCTTCTTGAGCATATCTCTACAATCTCTTGTTATTTGCCTTATGCACTTCCCTATTCTTTCATCCTTGTCCATTTTTATTTGCCTTTGTATGAAGGCCTGTTGCATCTTTCTTCTTAGTGGCTTCCCTGGATTTTTGCTCTGATACCACTGTCGATCATTGTGGTATCTTTCTTTGTTTCTTGTAGACCACTTAGCCTTTAAGAATGTGTTGGTGTTAATCATGTTTCTGGTTTTGAAGGGGTGTTTGGGAATATGATTTGCAGTGGGAAAAATGGGTTAAAATGGTGAATGCACAAAGTAAAAAATAGACACAGAAGTAAGTATATAAATTGTATATCATATTTTCGAATTACAAAGTCTTACATATATATATATAGTTAATGAACACGTACCATGAAAGGGTATGATGCTTCATAACAGACATACCTATTCATTAGTAACTGTCTATAACCGAAAATTAACTGCCTAATATGTCTGCAGGGCTTTGGCCCATGCTTTCCTAAACCTGCAGGCCTTGTTATATAAGTCTTTTGGGCCTACAGCATGTTCTATAAGAGATTACAGATATATATCTAAGTACATATTAATCTAAGTGTCTTTGCATAATGATATAAATGACAGTGAAGCTTATAATCTTAATTCCAACAAGGAGGAGGCAGATGATGATATGTGTGGTATGTTCCATGATGTAGTCTGGGGGGAAAGTTTTGGTGGTAAACTTACATGGGTGTGGTATATTTCATTTGCTTCACTGAGACGCACTTAATGGTGGAACCCATCGCACAAGAATGTTTCGTTTAGCATTTATGAGGATCCAATCCCATACCTAGGCAGAATCACATCTATAGAGATAGGAGCAAGTCTGGTTCCCATGAACAATGGAAGTGGTTTGACTAGTACATCAACTGATTCTTCTGAATTTACTGATGACTACACACCAAAAATCTCCATTGACAGTGATTCAAAGTTTTCTTTGACCATTTCCCCATGTGTCTATAAATAATTACTAACAAAGACACAGTTGTATAATAAATGGCTAATGACTTAAAAAATCATCTAACTTGACACTTTTTGTCTTTGTATGTAGCCATCTTATTCTTTTTCCATTTTATCATCAAACTTTTAAAAGTCGATCATTGTGTGTATTTTGTGACTATTCTGCCATGTAAAATGACCATTTTACCTATCGAAATTTAGAAAAACTAAGGGTAAAATGGTCACAAAATAAACACAATGATCGACTTTTGAAAGTTTGATGACATAATAGGAAAAAATAAAGATGGCTACACATAAAGACAAAAAGTGTCAAGTTAGATGATTTTTTAAGTAATTAGACTTATAATAAATGTATACTTTTTCAAATGTATTGTTATAGTAGGTGTATTAAAATATTACTCCTGGTGTTGTTTTGTACTGATATATCTATTTAATCTGTCATAAATATCATGCGCATGAGTTGCTTGATAAAATGCTTTAGTGGACAAAAAACAAGATATTATGCTATATTCGATAGCTCAGATATGTTGTCAATGAATATTTTTTCTAAGAGCCCATATATGCGGTTGTCAAGAAGTTATAAATAGTCGAGTTTTGTCAAAAAATATAATTTGTACTTGGTTTTTAAGAACCCATCCCCGGTTCTTCTCTAAGCTGCCTTTTCGTGTAGCTTCTCAGTCAAGATATTTATAATGCTTTCGGCTTTTGATTTAAAGCTTATGTTTAGCCATTGAATTGACATAGTAAGCTTTTCAACTTTTGTAAACTTCTAATTTATCTCCTTTTGGATCGTTTTGCGTAGTTTTATGCTTATCAGTTTTGTATTATGCATTGTTTTAAATTATTTGTATTAATGGAGGGGTCCAACCAAAAGGATTTTAATCAACTTAATTTCATGTTTCTTGGCTAAGTCTTATGTTCTAGGATTACATTCGGTTTTCAATAGGTTCAGACTTAGGTTTCGTTTGTTATTTAAGAGGTTTTATCTCTTCATCTGCAAACCATGTCTGCAAAAGAAAAGGTACATCTAAAGTTTTCATCTGCAAGAAAAAAACCGTTTGTTTTTTGTAGTTTTGAAGTACTTCTTTCATTTATTTTATCTTTATCTTTTTTATTAGAATGTTTTGTGATTTGAGCATATAAATTCTTTTATAAAATGATAATACAATTTTGGAATGCAAAACATGCAATCACTAAGAAACAGAAGTATAAAAAACAATACATAAAGGAAAATGTCAAAACATGATAATACAATTTTGAGCATAAAAAGAAGAGTTTTTTTTTTATCAAAACATAAAGGTAAACAATACATAAAAAGTAAATGTCAAAACAATACATAAAGGTAAATTAGGACTAATGGTGAAAATGATTAAGACTAAAAAAGCTAGTAGTAAAAATATTTGAAACAAATGACTAAAAGTAAAAAAATGTTTGAAATATAAAGGTTAAAACTGAAAATGTTTTATGTCTAAGGACTAATAGTAAAACTATTATTAACTATAGGATAAATTTGAAAAATATTGAAAGATAAAGGTTGAAAGTGTAATTATTATTTTTTAAATTTTGAACAATTATAAAATATTAGACATGCACATATTCTGGTTCATCTTCTTCCTTGCGTTCGTAGGTTTCCTTTTTCATTTCGTTTTGCTTTTTAGTCTCGTTTATTAATGATTAAACACAAATAAACACGCTACGATGTTATAAGAAGGATCGCGATTCTAATGAGTACAACTTTAAGACCTGCGAACGACCAAAACTCGAAACCGAAAAAACGAAAAATCGAAACTTAAATGTTTAAACTACCCTCTTAATCTGTTACACGTTGTCTTCTAAATGCATATTCTTAATGGTGGGAGGTGAGTGTGATAGGGTTATGTTAGAAGAAGAGAGAAGAAGAGGTAAGAAGTGGAAGTTTCGGTCTGAAATTTAAAAGAGGTTAGAAGTGATTTTTACCACTTATATCTGCAAAAAAACAAAACAAAAAAGGTTTGCCGCCTACGGATAAAAGATGTGAGAAGAGGTAAGAAGTGGTTATTTGGAAAAAACAAACAAAGCCTTAGTTTAATTCTGATTACCCTCTTTATTTTGATCATACCTTTTGTGAACGGTGTTTGGATATGGAGTTGCTGTATATTATCTTTTAATATGTTCTATTTTAATGTGAAATATACTTCAAACTTGAAATGCAAAATATGTTTCTTTGGGACCGCAAACAAATACAGATGTCTTAAGAATGATGGGGTTAATTTGTAACGATAAATGCTAATTATGTTCAGAAGGGTGGACATTTTATGATGTTGACTCTATTTTCTTGACCATATGGATGATCTCCATGAAAATAACGAGGAAAAAATATGCTTAAACGTGCGTGAATTTTTTTGATACCATCAAAGATGGCTAATTTTTAATGAACTTCATAAGCCATCAAACCTCATATATTTAACAAGTTGTTGTGCTTAAAATTCAACCGATATGATTTGAGCCTAGTTTTGGTTTGTAATGAAGAACCAATCTACACATCAACTGCTAAGGTATCTTGCAAAAACGTTACTGAGTTGAACGAGATTCATAGAAAAGAAAATCTTGGGTTCATGCTCCCTGCAAGTTGGCTTGTAGAACTGCTAGATCCACGGGTGGCGTTTACGCTTTTTTTCTTCGACTTGTTCTTGTTCTTACGCTACAGCTTGAATTTTCATATACTTAACTTACATATACCGTGGCTCTTGTGTACAACTGGTCTTGGCTTCGACTTATCAGTATAAGGCCTGATCTTGCTGAGCTTGAAGTTCTTTGCAGTTTGGTTGTTCATGTGCGCCTCTCACACAATCATGAATATGGGAGACTGTGATGGGCACGCGGTCACACATTACCCACCTGTCAACAAACGCTTCCCGTATTCCTATTTGTTATAACTCAATTTTGCCCTCTAAGGTCAACATTCTCGCATGAAGAATAGCTAATTTGAGGCTCCCAACTCAGGTCAATCATATGTTGCCCTATATGTGATGCTGCAATTAAGACCGAAAATCACCTTTTCGGCGAATGTGATTATCCAAATCCACTTCGGATCGTGTCCTGAAATGGTGAGGATCGAATTCATAAACATCACAAAAATCAATGATGTAGTCATCCTTGCATATCGGTCACTTGCCTGCCACCTTATGGGTAGTGTGGCGGTTCAGAAACGAATCAACCTTTGCCATCAAGCGTCCCAACAAAGATATAACCGTCCATTGTATCATGTCCTTATCTTTTAACTGGTTTTGTAGTAGGAAAAAAACAATCATCTTCAAGGTGGATAGAGCGGTCTTGTAACCCTTGTAACGCTCTATTCATAACTTTGTATACTCCTTCCTAGCATCTTACTAGAGGTACTTTCTTTTACATTCATTTGCCGTTAGTGTCTAACACATGATAAGCACATTGGATTAACAAAATCTTATATAAACTATTCACTTCATACGGGTGCATTTGCTTCAAACTTTACTAGGCTTATAACATTTAAATGTTTACGAGTTTCATTCTCATAACCCCTTTTCCAACAACTTATTCATGTGATCCGTTGACAACAATTACACACATTCAAATCACGTAACCACTCCTTACTTAATATCAAAGTTGTAAAAATCGAGAATTGCTAATCGGGCGGTCGCATCCCGTATAGCTTGTAATCGTTCTAGACATTAATCGGATTAGCATATCCAACAAGTTTTGGGTATTTCCTGTGTATTTTCGGCAAGCTTTTCTTAAGAAAACAAATTGTGATAGATATAAACAACGACTATAAGTGTTTGAAACAAGATTACGACGAGTTTTGGGTATTTCCGGCAAAATTTGCAGGTTTTCGGCTGACATCCATTAACTGCCATCGACCACAATTGACTGATTTATTTGACCAATTTATATAAATAAAAAAGATTGATGGCCGATTGGTGGCTAGACGATGATTAATCGCCTATAAAACATTTTATTTCAACACTTGTTAATACATAACATTAATCTTAGATAAGCATGAGTGACAATTATAAAATATCATGAAACCCTCTCATGGTAATAATGCTTATTAAATTAGTATCAACTATTTACCTTCATCCATAGCTAGCAACCAAGCATCAATATTCTTTCATATCCGTTACACTAGGTATCATTATACACTCTTCGCCAAGTCAAAGAAGTTTCCTAATCACATTACTATATGGGGATATATTAGTTACAATTTATTTTAGCTAATTTGGCTATATTTTGTGTTAAAATCATGGGTTTCTTGTGTCTAAAAGTGTGTCCTTGACTTCACTGTGTGGGTCCCTAAGTCATTTCTTATGTATTTTGTGAGGAGGATTACAGCCAGTTGGCTACAACAATTATAGCCAATTTAATTATATATATACATATATGGGAAAAGTGAATATGGGGCTGTAATGCATCTAACCTTACATGCCAACTAGCCCAAAACTACGTAGTTTTGATTAAAAAACCTTCTCAACCATAAAACCTAAAATTAAAACCTCCCTTCACCTACGTAATCTGATCAACCCTCATCTTCAATTTTGTTCATCCAAGGTATGTTTCATGTGAATAATTTGATTTCATTAGATTGTTAATTGTTAATAAATCATTCAGTAATGCATTAAATGTTAATTTGATTTCATTCGATTGATCAACCTTTTCACGCATACAAACATTAACAGTTCAAATAGAAAAGTGTACATGTTTTAAGTGGTTAAGTGTCTAATGAAATGCATTATTAAATTTTAATAGGTCAAATTTTTTCGCAATTCATATAAACCATTCCAGTTATTGTACATCATTTATACAACTTAAAGAACCATTAAGTAGCATTCTGTAATCTGCATATCAGTGTGATACAATTGGGCGTCAAATCCTAAGAAACAGAGGTAATGAAATAGAATTGTCTATAATGATATTAAACATGAACTTGTCATGCTGATAACTATGAGGTGTTGCTTCATGACAGCTGCAACTCAATGAAGATAGAAGTGCAACAAAATGACGAACCATTTATCGCACACCAGATCGCAGAAATTGATACAAATGGGTATTTGATCCATGACAGTTTAGAATATGAAAGTGATAACCAAAACTTTGATGACATTGATGAGGGGCTGGAGAAAGATGAATACAATGATGTAATGGCGAAGGTTTTTGATACTCTTGATGATGCATATATGTTCTACAATGGTTATGCTCTTCTACATGGATTTGGTATACGTATCCACACGACTTACAAAAATAAGGTAACAAATGAAGCGTATGGAAGAAAATTTGTATGCAATAAAGAAGGTTTCAAAGATTTAAAAGGTAAAGGTCATGATGGGGGTGATAAGAAACGCCGTAGGGATTTAAGAACCGGATGTGAAGCATTCCTTCGGATTAACATAAGTAAAGATAAAAAATGGTTTGTGAGGGAGTTTAAGAATGCACATAATCATGAGTTAACAGTTACGCCGACCAAAGTAATGAAACACCGTTCTCATGGGAAGTTTCATCGGTCAATGGCTTGCAAATCTCTTATGTCCGAACTTAGCCACTCAGGGTTGAAACCTTGTCACATTAAAAAAGTAGTTAATTCCATGAAAAATCCACTTGAACCTGATGTTACTTCTAAGCAATGTGCAGATGTCTTATCCGAGGAGAGAAAGCAATACAAAGGTAAGGAATTTTATGGGCTTATTAAACATTTTCAAGATAAAACATTTGTAGATAAGAACCAATATTTTAAGGTGGATTTGTTTGATGATGGCTCTCCTAGAAATATTTTTTGGGCAGACGGAAGGTCAAGGGATGCATATATAAAATTTGGAGACGTTCTTGTGTTTGATGTGACTTACATGACAAACAAATTTAAATTTCCATTTTCTCCATTTGTCGGGGTGAATCATCATGGTCAATCCATACTTTTTGGTGGTGCACTGTTAGAGAACGAAAAAGAAGAAACATTTGAATGGTTATTTAAAGAGTTCAAAAAGTGCATGTTTGACAAGCACCCGACTGCAATAATTACTGATCAAGATAAAGCCATGGGAAATGCAATTCTAAAGGTATTTCCAAATACTCGACATCGCTACTGCGCATGGCACATTAGTAAGCATGAAAGGGAGCATCTTCAACCTCTTAAAACCCATTATACCGACTTTAAAGAATTACACAAAGAATGGGTAAAGAGTGATACAGTTGTGGAATTTGAAACGAGATGGGAGGTGTTATGTGATAAGTATAACTTTGAAGAAAAAAGTTGGATAAGAGAGATGTATAAGAAACGTAGTCATTGGGCTAAAGTCTTTTTCAAAGATGTTTTCTTAGCTGGTATGACAACAAGCGGCAGAAGCGAGAGCATTCATTCATTTTTTGATGGTTTTGTTAATTCGAGTACCATGTTGAATGAATTTGTAATACAATATGATAAAGCCGTTGAAGCTCGAAGAGCGGCCGAAGAAGATGAAGACTTCAAGACCATGAACTCGTTGCCAGTTCTTTCTTCCATTAATCCGATTGAAGCAAAAGCCGGTACATCTTATACTAGAAAGATGTTTGAAGTTTTCAAAAAGGAATGGGTACAAGCAACCAATAACTTAACTCATGAGAGTTTAAGCAAGAGCTCCGATGAGATTATATGTAGAGTTGGCCAAGTGAACATCGAGAAAAATATTTGGAGAATTGTTACCTTTTGCTTGTCAAATAAGGTAGATGTCACATGCTCATGTGCTAAGTTTGAAAGACATAGGATGTTATGCAAGCATGCCTTATATGTGTTTTAAAGAAAAGAGACGTTGAAACCCGTCCTGATCATTATATTTTACCTAGGTGGACACTTAATATTAGACACAAAGTGGGTAATGGTTGTATCGGACTTGAAGATATGCATAATAAAGATGAGGTTAGTGCCTTAGAGTTATGGAATGTTCATGCAAATTGTTCAAAAGCAATTGAACAAGCAAAAGACTCTCTTTCTGAGATAAAGAAGTTCAATACTTTAGTGGTTAAGTTTTTAGAGGAACAAGTTGTTCGAAAAAAGTCAAAAGAGAATGTGAATGCAGCACAAGATCTTTCTGTGGGAAGTTCACAGGTAGATATGATGCCTCAGATAACTGTTCGGGATCCTCAAGTTCCGATTACTACTAAAGGTCGTCCCAAAGAAGCTACGAGGATCAAATCTTCCCTGGAAGCACCAAAAAAGAGAAGATGTTCTTATTGCAAACAGTTGGGTCACTATCAAAGTGCTTGTAAAAAAAAGAAGGTGATCGAAATACGTACTACTTTCTAGCCATTCATATTTCCATGAGTTTAATACTGATTTTGTTATATGTTTGCATCAGGAAGATGAGGCTTTACTAAAAAGAAAAGCATGAGATTTGTTGCTCGTAATTTGTAAAATATCTTTGTGACGCAAAGGTAGAAAATGCATATATTCTTCATATGAGCTTTACTTTAATATAGCATTTTGTTGTTGTCATGAAGTTACCATCTAAACTATGTACAGGTTACATGGATGCTTTGAATACGTTTGTTATGGATTTTGGCTCGAGTTTAGATGGTTGCTCCAGTAAGATCTTAGGATAGTTTTTCTTGGATTTCAAGTTTTTTATATCCTTACTCTTTTAGATTGGACGGGAGCCTGTTCTTGATCCACATGATTAGAAATCTAGCATTATTTCTTTGATTGTTGTTCTTCAGGGCTGCTACAGTTACATTATTTTTTTTCAATTAGTTGTTCAACATGGATGCTTTGGATAATCATGTTGATCGCTACATATTTATATTTCTGTATTTGATGATAAAAACCTGTAGTTTTATGCTATTTATATCTAGGTGACATGTTCATTTGGTAACTCTTATGTGTCTGCAAGTTTTAGTGGTTAAGGTTTTAGTTATGATGGTGCTGCAAATTTTCTCATGCGCGCTGGTGTACTGTCAGTTTATGCATACTAATGGTCTCGTTTCATGCTGGTGTACTGTCCAGTTTATGCTGGTGTTCATTTGTTACTATGTACGCAGTACTATATAACTGCTACAATAAAAGCCAATCAAAAGTTCAAACAAGTAAAGAAAAAGAACCTGATGTTGTGGTTCAAAAAAATAGAACTACATACTGATGTTAAAAGTCCTTTTATTCTTGCCTTTCTTTCTCTTTAATTACTCACAAAGCACAATCAAGAATACCCCTTTACTTTTTTCTCTATTTCGAAACACAAATCAAGAATCTTTTAATCGTTTTTATCTTCTGTTTATACACAATCATAAAACAACAAGCAGCATTTTATGCAGCGTAAATATTTATTTGGCAATGTAAAAGTTTTACTTGGAAGTGTCAAATTCTTACACTTATTACACTTCTGTCTAACGCTTAAACAAAACTTTTCAAGTCTCACTTCTATACATGCTTTACAATATACAACTACATAACTGCAAACGGTTAAAGAAAAAGGCATAAATGAAGATGCCAACTTCAAGGGCCTTAAATTGCAAAAGACCTAACTTCATCCTCTTTTCAAAGCCTTTCTTCATACTTATATCACCTAATAAACCCTTCATCAATGAAAATGTTTGATCATAATACATTAGTATAACAATTAAGTGTGAAACAACATGTATCAGTAAACAACATGTATTAGACTCGGCCAATAGAACGGGCGAAGTTAAATATGTGTAATTTCTTATAACATGATTAGAGTCATGAAATAAAGATAAAAAAATTACAAATCTCAAACCAGCCTGATTTGAAATGTAGATGAATATCAGCATCATCATCAAAGCAAAAAGTCAAAAACTTTTAGGCATAAAACTACTATTAATGGATGTCGGTTCATGTTGCAAATATCAGTTAACATCCATCAATTACTGAAGACTCTATCATATATCTAAGTTTTCACAGCGAACACCTTGAATACCTGATGGTACTTGCCCAGGGCAACATGGAAATGTAGCAGTTGTCTTTTTAAGGAATTTGGTAAATTCTCCACAACTGAAGAAATAATGTGTTTCGCTATATGCAAACTCAATGCAAAAAGCTGGCCAGCGTAAAATGGTATGGGTCATGACAGACCTAAAAATGCGTGTATAACCAGAAGTAGATTTCTAATACCGGACTAAAAGAAGATTAATGATCAACCTATGACATCCACATTGCACATATCATTATATAAGAAAAACAAGTATCCATTATATAAGCTATACATCATGATGTACAATAAATGGATGATTCTATGCATAAACGAATGACATATTAATAATTAACTGATGCATTAATTGACACATTAACACTTAACAATATACACACCATTTATTAATCTTAATTGATAATGTTTATATACGTGAGAAGGGTGTATCAATTGAATGATGAAATCAAATTAATAGATTAATGCATTACCTTATTAACAGTTAACAATCAAATGAAATTAAATTAGTCACATAAAACATACCGTGGATGAAGAAAATGGAGATGAGGTTCGATCTGATGAAGGTACGTGATAAATGATTAGGGAGGTTTTAATTCTAGGTTTTATGGTTTAGAAGGTTTTTTAATCAAAACTACGTAGTTTTGGGCTAGTTGGCATGTAAGGTTAGATGCATTACAACCCCATATTCACTTTTATATATATATGGCATAATGCATTTTATTTCACTTAGGATGGAACCCTATATCTCATAATTTAGTTGGTGTGTACTTATCAAATAATAAAAGTTGTAGTCCAACATGAAAGTTTCAAGTATGGTATCTTGATTATATCATATCATCTCATCTTATTGACACAATTTATTCATAAAAGCTGTTAAACATGTTAAATTTTGGTCTTAGCAAAAAAGAAAGTATAATCGTTATTTGTTTTACATATATTATCTAGCTTTACTAGTCTTGCGGGTATCTTCACCTCTAAAACTAACAAAACAAAAAAACAACTTGTTACCACAAGTAACATTTCTGGATGAGAATCTTATAACATCGCTAATGGATAATAACTTTTTTTTTCATTTTTTAAAATACTTCTAAGTAAAAAAAATCTCGTTCCTATGTAGGATCTTTGCGAGACAAAATCTTAATACGCACTGGATCTTGACCATAAAATCTTGTTGGATCCGATCTTGACCATAAGATTCTAAGATCTCGTTGGATCTGATCTAACTTTTCTCAATACACAAGTACAAAACTACAACTTTATGTATTAAGTTTTATAAAATATAAAAAACAAGAGACTCATAACTTTAATATACATTTTCATCGGGGAAACCCTTTACCCAAAAAAAATAATATACATTTTCATCATATATGATATATAATAATAGGTAGATTTGCATTATTTTGCGACACACGTTCAAAAAATGAGACTATAGTAGGATCTTAAGATCCCAATCCGATCTTACGATCACGATCTTGTAAGGACAAAAACGATCCTGGGTAGGATCCCGATGTTAAAAATCTTTCTTCACATCGACTTTGGCGTAGTGGTTTCCTTTCGTACGTTTGAAGATATGAGACAACTTTTTAGCCTTATATTGTTGGGTAAAAACCAGTATATGAATATTAACAGAGACTAATTATCCATATATATCAAATATGCAGGCATGAATCAATGGTCATCAACAAAATTGTTGATACTATTTTTGGTGGACTGCTTCCCTTAAACTTTCAGATATTGACGAAGGGCTTGTTGGAATGATAGCCCGTTTGCAAGATTTGATATCACAACTTGGAATGAGATACTTTTGTTTCAACACCTTTATCCTTATTTATGTTCGACGCTTGTGGTTTTCACCCTGAAATAGGGATAAAGGTGTTGATACGAAAGTCTCTCATAACTATCAGTTCATATGGAATGTTTGATATGCAAGATCTGATACAAGAAATGGGACACTACATTGTCAAAAGGGAACATTCTAACAATCCCGAAAAAACATAGCAGAGTGTGGAAACATGCAGAAGTCAGTAACATGTGTTTTAAAGATGCAACAGGGGGTAACGATTAAGCTAGCTAGCTTTTCATTTTATATATTATATATATGCACTGAAGTAAATGCACATACTGATAAGACATATAAATCAACCAAACACATTGTTTTCTCTTTTACTAAAGGAAATGACAATATTGAAGCAATAAAAATTGGTCATAATATTCACCGGGCACGGTTCATTATGTTTATTTCAAAGATGAAGAAATTAAGCTGGCTTCGTCTGAATATGGTTAATGCAGAGAACGTGGAAGCGCCTAATCTTCTATCAAATGAGTTGCGGTATATTGATTGGAGTTATTATCGAGTCTCTTCATATCAGTTCTTGCCACAAAAGTTTCGATTTTCCACATATCCAAGCAAACATGGAATACTTAGTAAAGTTGGATTTGTATGGCATTCGGAAATTCGCTCTGCTCTCATCAATTGGAGAACGTTGTACGAACCTTATTTCTCTAAGTTTGCACAACGGTTTTATTTTAAACAGCATAGAAGTCAAATTTGATGGGGAATTTTTTTGCAAAATAGTCCTGATGTTCGCATTCCGTTGCAAGGAAACCGATAACCTCAAGGAACTATAATCCGTAAATTTTAAATATATACAAAACCTATCTTAGCAATTTATTGTATAAAACTTACGTATGTCAGAAACATTTTCAAATTTGTCCACAATTCGAAGATCTTTTTAATGGTATATTTTTTAACGAATGAATCGATAGATATATGTTCCGTATTTGATACTAAATTTTGTTATATAAAAAAGTCGTAAATAGGTAAAAGTTTAACGTCGTTTTAATAACTTTTCGCATACTATAAGGGTGCGTTTTGTAAAAAAAAAGATTATTTACCATGAGAGTGGTGAGCCTTTTTTAATATTGAAAATCACGAATACCAAGAGCTCTTTAGTATAAACTTATAATTTATAGTTTTGTCGTAGATGTATCAATACAACCATGTGGTCGTGGCATTGAACATTGCTGTAGTTTTACAAACACTTATTTTACTCGAATTTTACAGTTTCTAACATGTGTATGTTTGATATACATTAGCACTCACAACTCCAAAGTGCTTTGTCACCAAATTTAGAAAAGACTAGTCCAGCACATTCCAGATTTAAAGGCCTGCCCCCGATCTTCAAAAGTTGGACATCTTTAATTGTAAAGCATTAGAGGAGATGCACCCATCACTTGGAAATCATAGAAGTCTTAAAGACGTACATGTACAAAATTGTTCAAAGCTTAGAATGTTTCCAACCATTGTTCGGATGGAACAACTCGAGTCTCTTCATATCAGTTCTTCCAACAAAAGTTTAGTCTTTCCAGAAATCCAAGCAAACATGGAATGCTTAGTAAACTTGTATGTGTAGTCAGCTGTCACATTCAGATAGACGCTCTGCTCTCATCAATTGGAGAACGTTGTACCAACCTTATTTCTCTAAGATTGGAAGAATTCCGAGGTTCGAAAGGACCTGGGAAAACCCCATTTGCATTTCGGTTGACACATAACTTAAGAAAGTTGAATCTCAGCGAGTGCTTTTTTGAAGATGGAGAAATACTGTCTGATATTTGTGAGCTATCAAACTTACAAGTTCTGCTACTGCTGTTTCAAAGATGGAGAAATATTCTAAGTTATAACATTTTTTACAAATTACATTTTAGCCTCTCGCAAAAGGCTGCAAAAGGCTTGTAAAATTGCCAGAGCTTCCATCAAGTATAGCTTTTATTATAGCAGATGGATGTGACAAACTTACAACCATAGGAGATCTCAGTGAAAACTGTAAATGGTTATGTTATATCTCGCTGGATGATAGTACTGTAATTGATGGCAACAGATTACTACAATCCATGCTCAAGGTATGGCTCTCTGCTTTTTTATGTCAATCTTTGAATATTAATCATATTCATCTTCGAATGCACACGTGAATATGTGCTGATAAATTAGGGAAATGCATCTCAGAATTAAAGGTCTTGAGATACCAAAGCAGTTTACAAATCGTCTTTTTTATGGCGAAAAGGTAAATATATATTATTTATAATCGAAAAGATTCAATACAAACATTCAACAGCTGATGATTTGGACATACCCCAAATCAAACATGCATACAGAAATAAAAGAACAAATTACACTCCTACCATATACAATATCATTTAAGACTTCAAACATTCAATAGAGAATACTCCTTCTCATATTCACTTGAACTCACCAAAACATTCCATCATAGACTACACTTACTACTACTTTACCAACCATATTTCAAAGAGTGTTTCTGCCACCACTGATTACACTACCGTGTAGGCTACATTTCCTTTTGGCTACACAAACATACTGTTGAAATAGAGCAGTGTGATTTTCCTTCCATCCTTCAAATCGTCTTTATGAAGGGAACAAATATGGGTTTCCTCTTCCAGAAAACTGGTGCAACGACTTTTGTGGATTCCTGATTTAGGCTGTTCTGGAAGACATGTTGATAATAGGTGTTCTCCAAACATAACTATAAAGGAGGAAGCGAGTGATGAGATGCGTGATAGTATGTTACATGATGTAGTCTGGATGGAAAGTTTTGGTGGTAAACGTACATGGGTGTGGTATGTTTCATTTACTTCACTAGGACACACTGAATGGTGGAACTCAACACACAAGAATGATTCGTTTTCATTGAAGACTATACAGAGGACCCATCTGACCCCTTCAGCGTATTATTCATCATAAAGAGATTGGGTAAGAATGGATAAGGGTGAAAGAAGATGGTACTTGTTGTTGATGATGTAAGTGATGGTAACTTGTGACATGGATTGTAACTTGTACAACGGTCACAAACCGTTGAACATGTCAAACTCAACACACAAATTGTCCAAAATGCAAGTATAAAAGAGATAATTACAAAGCTTTTTGTTCGATAGATATAGAATAAACGAGTGACAACTATGATACAATTGCCTAACATTAGCCCGCAAATTAAAGCCATTTTCTAATGGAGTAGGTAAGAACAACTCAGTTGCTTGCAAGTAACATTTCTGTGATGGGAACTAAGAACATTGCTAATGGGTAATAAGTTTTCTTTCATCTTTTAAATTTAGAAACCTTTTTTATAATATTACGCCTAGTAAGGCTTTGCAGTGTTAGACGAGTTCTGTCTTGTTATTATAACAAGGTGAAATGGAATTAATTGTTTACGATTTTATGATTCTCTAGCTAAAAACGATTCTCGTTCCTATTAGATCTTTGTGAGATAAGGATCCCGATCTTGACGTTGGATTTTAAGATCGCGTTCGATTCGATATTACTTCTCTAATGATGTTCAATAACCTCTTAAGAGGCTAATTGTATTATACACTTCATATTATAATTTTATTAATTTAACCTACATTTTCATGACAAATGATACATAATAATAGGTTAGTGACACTATAGTAGATCTTTAGATCGTGATCTGATCTTACGATCACGATCTTGCAAAGACCAAATTGATCCCGGAGGAAGGATCCCGATCTTAAAAACCTTTTTGATATCGGATTGGTGTAGTGTTTTTTTCGTACGTCCTGAGATCTTAAGACATAAATTTTTAACCTTATATTGTTGGGTAAACACCAGTATGTGAATGTGAATCAGAGACTAATTATCCATATTTATCCAATATATATGCAGGCATGAATCAATGGTCATCAAGAAAATTGTTGATACAATTTTTGGTGGACTGTTTCCCTTTGGATTCATTTTTGATGAAGGGCTTGTTGGAATGAGAGCCCGTTTGCAAGGTTTGATATCACAACTTAAAATTGGTTCAGGTGGTGTGCGCATGGTTGGGATATGGGGGCTAGGGGGTGGTGGTAAGACTACTCTTGACCATTAGGTTTATTTGGAATCAAACGCCGTTTTAAAAGTCACTGCATTATTGAGAATATCCGTGAGGAGTCACGCAAATCTGGTTTAAAGAAATTGTCAAGAGACATTTTATCAGTTATTTGTAAACAAATGGAAGTAGACTGTTTTGCTTGAAGGGAAAAGTGAAATAAAAAGTACGTTATGTCATAGTAAATGTGTTGGTTTTTCTGGATGACGTCGATCTTCTTGACCAATTTAGAGGCGTTAGCTGGCTCACTTATTGGTTCGGTGATGGAGACCGAATAATAATTACAACTCGAGATGAACATTTGTTAAGAAAGCACAAGGTAGACCATGTCTCTCCTGTCAAACTATTATCTCGTGACGAGGCTATCTTGCTCTTTAATAGTCATGCTTATAATAAAGAAAAGCACATAAAAGACTATGAAAAACTTTCGTTACAAGTGGTGTCTTATGCTGATGGGCTCCCGCTAGCCCTTAAAGTTTTAGGTTCCTTTCTATCTGACAAAGATGCAGAAGAGTGGATGAGTACCATGGATAGACTAAGAGATATTCTGAAGTGATTATTGTGGATTAAGCTCAAATTAGCTATGATGGACTCAACCCTGTTGAGAAAGAGTTATTCTTGGATATTGCATGTTTCTTTAGATGGAGATTGAAGAGTGATGCAATGGAGATATTCGACGCTTGTGGTTTTCACCCTAAAATAGGGATAAAGGTGTTGATACAAAAGTCTCTCATAACTATCGATTCAAACGGATTGTTTGCTATGCATGATCTGATACAAGAAATGGGACACTACATTGTTAGAAGGGAACATCCTAACAATCCCGAAAGACATAGTAGGAGTGTGGAACATGAAGAAGTCCGTAGTTAACATGTGTTTTGGAGATGCAAATATTGGGTATATGTGCAGTAAATTATATGTTTCAGTGGCCAACAAAATATATACATGCACTTAATTAAACGCACATACATTATAAGATGTATAAGTCAACCCAACTCATTGTTTTCTCTTTTATTGTAGGAAAATGACCAGATTCAAGCGATAGAATTTGGTGATAATATTCACTCGCCACAGATCATTATGATTATTTCAAAGATGAAGAAATTAAGGTGGCTTCGTCTAACAGGGCTCAATAATATGCACAATAAAGGGAATGGTGAAGCGCCTAATTGTCTATCAAATGAGTTGCGGTATATTTATTGGAGGTATTATCCTGCAAGTCCATTTCCAGACAGTTTTCAAGCAACGAATCTTGTTTTTTTAAAATTGGATCTCAGCATGCAAGAATTGCTTTGGAAGGGTTACAAGGTAATTCAATTCTTCTTCTTCTTATTATTATTAACAAGGTTTGTAACTTGTGCTCTGCCGACTAGCTTCGGAAGGAACCGATAACCTCAAGGACTATTTGCGTTAATTGTTTCACAAAATTTTTACGGAAATAATCCTTCAGGTTAGCGTTCCGTTGCAAGGTAACCGATAACCTCAAAGACTATTTTCGTAATTTTTTTTATAAAATTGTACGTATGCCATAAGCATTGCAATATTTGGCTCGTTTTGTTCGCAATTCGACGATCTTTTCAATGACATATTTTTTACGAATGAATCAATAAATATACGATAAATAAAGTTTGTTATATAAAAAGTCATAAATAAGCAAAAGTTTAAAGTCGTTTTAGTAACTTTTCGCATACTAAAATATCTCTACTTATAAAAAGTGACACAATGTATT
>BQNB010108429.1:0-22954 GCA_026074375.1 Tanacetum coccineum
GTCATTGATCGACTTAATGAACATAATTTGATTGATATATATGGACCGACAATAAAGAATAGATGTGTATATAAAGGATTTCATGTAAAATATAATTGTTATGTGAAAAATATGTATTTTATAGATGTCAAAATTGGTGAACGTAGCTGCAATATCAATAATCAATTGCTTAAATGCTTTACACATGTGAAAATAGTCACTAACATATAATTAACAAAGTAAATAATGCATCTAGCAAACAAAGTTGTTTATTTGTGAGGCATACATGATATCACCGATTGTTGCAAGATTTTAAATTGATGAATAAACTTATCTATATGGTTACTTAGTAATTTGTTTATGTTAATATAAGGTTATTAATGAAGATATTTTTGATAGTACATTAATGCTTATTGTTAATAGAAGAAATAGTATTAAATCGGTGTAATTAAATAATCAAAAAACTAAGATGTCTTAACTTTAATTATGTCATTAAGTTTGTGATATATGTGAGCATAATTATGTGGTTTTATATGCTTACAAGACCCTTTACTGAATGACTAGTGATACATGTATGTTTCAAAAATATGTAACTTCACAAGTACAAAAGATGTGTTTCTTGTTTGATAATGGTATAGGCTAATGTGCATATTATACTAAACTATGTTGAAACTATAAAAGTGCTTTATATTAAACAATGTGAAAGTCATAAAAGTGCTTATATAAATTTGATTTGAGATACAAAAGTATAACTGTGATGATGTATTAGTTTCACCATATTATTCGACTTTAACATAAAGTCAAATGCAATTGAAGCACATGTGGTCATAAACTAGTTGTTTATATGCCAAGATTACTGTATTATATGGCATGACCGGTTAGACCATCCCGAGTCAATGATGATGCAAAATATATAAAAGAACGATACATTTCTTCAAAGATAAATTTTATTGCTCTCAATGGAAGTTTCATCTATCACCACCAAATTATAGTAAGGATTTTCTCCTATAAAGTTTTGGAAAGAATATAAAAGGGATGTATGTAGGCCTATACATTCACCATGTGGATCATTTTGAGTTTTGAAATTGATGCATCGTCAAAATGATCATTAAATACACGACTTAAAGTTAGCGTGATTAGTGGCTCGACTAATAAAATGCGAGCACAGTTTTCCAAATTATATAATTGAGAATGATGGTGAATACTTCCAAGTTATGGTCGATTATTGGAAAAAGTGTTGAACTTAAGAGTAGTCCATGTCATATAAGATTTGCTTTTGTTGAAACATTTATAAAACGTCTTTAGTTGATTGTAAAGCCAATAATTATGAGAACAAATTTATAAGTTTTATGGGGCATTTGTTTTTAAAAGATAGAACATAAATTCGCATCATGTCAACAGTCTATAATGAATCCTCCCCATTAGATGGTTTTGGTCACAAACCATATATTCCCATATGAGATATTGTAATTGTGCAATATAGAGTAAGTCCACCACAACACACAAAATGGGATGTTGAAAGTGATATTTCATTCAAGGAGAGAATGAGCAGCGAGATATTTGGAATGAATTATAATATAAATGTTGATCCTCACACTAAAGAATGTGAATTTGAAGTTTAAGGGATAATTTATATTCCAGATCTAGTAACTGCCAGACATATTTAGTGACCTGAATAAAGTGACTAGATCATATATATATATATATATATATATATATGGTGTGGGGGGGCGTTGGTGGGTTGTTGTTGTGTTTTGGGGGATGTTTAGTTTGGTGGGTTTTTTGTTTTGGTTTTTTGGGGGGGGCGTGGGTTGGGTGGTGGGTGGGTGGTGTGGTTTTTGTGGGGGTTTTTTGGAGTTTTTTTTGTGGTTGTTGTTTTTTTGTTTGTGTTGTGTGTGTGGGTTTTTTTTTGTTTTGGTTTTTGGTGTGTTGTAGGTTTGGTGTTGTGTGTGTGGGTTTGTTGTGGTAGTGGTGGGTGAGTTGGTTTGTTGTTTGGGTTTTTTTGTGTTTGTGTGTGTCGGTTGTGTGGTGGGGGAGGGGGTTTGGGCAGGTGGTGTGGGTGTGGTTGTGGTTTTGGGTTTTGTTTTTTTATTGTGTTGTATGGGATTGTGTGGTTGGGTTTTTTGATTGTGTGGAGGTTTGCTTGGTTGGGTTGGTGTTTGGGTTGATGTGAGGTTTGATTCTGGGTGTTTTGTGTGGGGGGTTGGGGGTGGTGTTTTGTTTGTTTTGGTTGGTTTTTGGGGAATCAGGGGTGTTGGTGGTTGTTGTGGTTTGGGGGGTTATGGATTTTTTGGTTGGGGTGTGGGGTTGGTTCGGGGTGGGTTGGGGGAGGATGTTATGGGTAGGTGTTTATTGTTTTTTGGGGTTGTTTGGAGTTTGTGGGTTTGTGTGGGTTTTGGTGTTTGGTGGGAGGGTGTGGTTTTGTGTGGGTTTTTGTGGTGTTTTTGTTTTGGTGGGGGGGGTATTATTGGTTTTTTGTGTTTGTTGGATTGGGTTGATGGTAGGGGGTGGGGTGGGTGTGGTTGTGGTTTGTAGTTTGGGTGGGTTTTGTGGGGTTTTTTAGGTTTGTGGTGGGTGAGGGTTGGTAGTGTTGTTTAGTTTGTTTTGGTGTGTTTTGGTGGGGTGTTTGGGTTTTTTTTTTTTATTTTTTTTTTAAATTTTTTGGTATGGGTAGGTGTGGTGGGTTTTGGGGTATTAAATAGAATAAATTAATAGCACAGTGAGAAGATATGTTATGGGGTTGGTAGGGTGGATTTATTGTTTATGTGGAGGAGATGTTATGTTATATAATGATTTTATTTTGTTTTTTTTTTTGTATTATTGTGTGGTGTTGTTGTGATGTTTGGTGATGATGGGATTGGTTGGTTTTTTGTTTTGGGTTGTTTGGGGTGGAGTGTATTTTTGTGGTTTGTTGGTTGTGGTGTTGGTGTTAGTGTTATTTTTTGGGGAGATTTGGTTGAATATTTGGGGTTGTGGGTTGTGTGTTATGTTGAGGTTTTGTGTTGTGTTGGTTGGGTATGGGGGTGTTTTGTGTATTGGAGTGGTGGGTTGGTTTTTGATTGTAGGATTGGTGGGGTGGATGGTGGGTAGGAGGAGGTTAATTTGGTAGAGGGTTTGTTGGGTTTATGTGAGTGGTGGTATATTGGGAGGTAGTGGGGTTTATTAATTTTGTCTGTGGGTGTGTTTGGGGGGGGGTGTTTGGGGTGGTTTGGATTGGTGGGTATTATATTTTTTTTTGTTGTATTGTTGGTTTGTTGGGGGTTGTTTTAAGTATGTTGGAAGAGGTATATTTGTATGTTCTGGTGTTGGGGGGTGTTTGAGGTTGGGAGGGTGTATTGTTGTGAGGTTAGAGGGTAGGGATTATATTAATGTTTTATTTTATTTAGGTTTGGGGGGGTTTGCGATTGATGTTTTTGTGTGTTGTGTAGTTTTGTGTTTTGTGCTTAGGATTGTTGTGGTTTTTGTTGGTGGGGGTTGGGTTGTAGGTGTGGTGGTGATGGAATGTTGTATGGTTTTGGGTTGTGTGTAGTGTTTATATTATGGAGTTGGTTGGGTAGGTGGGTGTTGGTGGTATGTAAAAATTGGGTTGGTTAGTTGTGTTTGATATCAGGTGGGATAATTTAATTGGTAGGGAGGTGGTAGGATTTGATGTATTGTTATATTGAAGAGTGGGGGGGAGGGTTTGTTTTGTGGAGTGATTTTTGTTAGTGGGTTTTGTTTGGATTAATGTATTTTTGTAAAGGGTATTTTGTGGGTTTATGGGGTAGTTTGAGTGAGTATGGTTTATTTTAGGTTGAAGGTTTGTTAGAGAATTTTGTGAGGGGGTATGGGTTGTTTATTTTTTAGATCTTGGATGTTGTTTATGGTAGATGAGTTGTTTCGGTATTAGTTTGGGGTTGGTATAGGTGTTTTCGATAACATTTGGTTTTTGGGGTGGGGGTTTGAGGCTTATCTGTTCGTGTTGGTATTGGCAGGTTTTTGGGACTTTTTCATTACAAATAATTATTTTTTTATATTATTTATATAATATATTTTTTATTAAAAATTTAATAATAATATTTTTTGTATTCTAATAATTAAATAAATAAAATTAATTTTAATTTGAAATAAATATATAAAAATTAATCCTTAAACAGATATAAATTATATTCCAGTAACACTATAAACTTACCGACATAATTAGAGACCTTAATAAAGGTGACAACGAACATATATAAAAATATCAATAAAAAAAAATAAATACTCTAATATATATATAAATATATTAAAACCCCTCAGCTAATGCTCTCCGATATAAAAAGATCTGTCCTAATAGTAAAACCAATGATTGGTAGTGAGTTTATGACATGCATGCAACATGATAGACCAATCGATTCCAAATAAAAAGTCCTCGAATTAATAAATTTTATAAGTTTTATGGGGCATTTGTTTTTAAAAGATAGAACATAAATTCGCATCATGTCAACAGTCTATAATGAATCCTCCCCATTAGATGGTTTTGGTCACAAACCATATATTCCCATATGAGATATTGTAATTGTGCAATATAGAGTAAGTCCACCACAACACACAAAATGGGATGTTGAAAGTGATATTTCATTCAAGGAGAGAATGAGCAGCGAGATATTTGGAATGAATTATAATATAAATGTTGATCCTCACACTAAAGAATGGAATATGAAGTTTAAGGGACAATATATATTCCAGATCTAGTAACTGCCAACATATTTAGTGACCTGATAAAGTGACAGATCAAATATAAATATATATATATAAATAATAAATATATATAGTATATATAATATATATATATATATATATAAATATATATATATCTATATATATAAATTTAATATAAAATATATACACACTGCTAATGCTCCGATTAAAATGTCTGTCCTAATAGTAAAACCAATGATTGGTAGTGAGTTTATGACATGCATGCAACATGATAGACCAATCGATTCCAAATAAAAAGTCCTCGAATTAATAAATTCAATGGAGCAAGAATATTAAGAAGGTCAGAATCGAGGTATAAAGACCGCCTATAATAGTCTCTTAAAGAAACACGAGGCACGAAAGTTTCTTGTAACGAATTAATAAATTCAATGGAGCAAGAATATCAAGATGGTCGAATCGAGGTAATAAAGACCCCATAATAGTCTCTTAAAGAGACACTAGGCACGAAAGTTCTTGGAAACCCGGGTTGGTAAAAAACTATGAGATCTCAATAAATATACATGTTATAATATTATGTCTAGTAAAGTGTGGAATCAAAAAGTATTGAATAGACTTCGATAGTACCATTATATATGATAATGGGCATGGTAATGATTATATAAATAAATAAGATAGCGCTATAATGAAGGTGAGGATTGTGAAAGCTTACCCGCACGAAGTGCAAATGTATAAATAAGTTACCAAAATATATTAAGACGCAAAGAACTAATGAAATATTGAATTCTCTTTTGACGAGACATGGTTACTGGGACTTGAAGTCCGTATATAAGAATATGTAAAACTTATTGATATACATCGGTCTTTATGAGAAAACGAAATTAAAATATACATATGTTATAATAACATATATTTTCTCAAAGACTTGAAAATGATCATGTAGATACATGTTCATGTGTGGTGGATCCAATAACGTATTTTAATATTGTATAAGTCTGGTAATGTGACAAATAATTGATATGCGTTTAAAAGATATATGAGTAGAGCTTATGTGATGTTGAGATTTCATTACAGCATATAAAATGCATGGAGAATGCTAGTGATTTTTAATGCTTAAGGCATATGAGAAAAATTATCGAGAACAATATACTTGTATGGGTTAAAACAATCTGGAGGCATGTGGTACAATCGCCTTAGCGAGTATTTGTTGAAAGAAGGCTACAAAAATGATTCTATTTGCGCATGCATTTTCTGAATCTGAGTATATAACACCCCGTGTTTTAGGACAATGTACGACGTTAATAAAGTCACCATTTATTTTTAAGTATTGTACGCGTTTGTTTTTAATGGAAATCGTTGTCAGTTTTCTTGGAGAAAGCTGAAAAGTTGACTTCGGTTGACTTATTTTGCGTGAAACGGTTACGGTTTAACCGGGTTTGAGAAGTTGAGTTTCGTAAGTGAATCACTTTTGATTCATCTTTTCGTATCGGAGTGTTTATGTTGTCATTTTAATGCTTTTCGGGAAGTTTTCTCGTGTTTCGCGAAAATCGTCACGCAGCGCGTACTGGCACGACAGTTAAATTGAGAACGGGTTTAATAATCTTGGGGGAATTTAACAAACTTATTTGATAAGTGATTTCATAACTTGAAGTAACGTTCGTCTAGAACATAAATCGTTGAGGTGTGCTTTAAAAGTTATCAGAAAATGGGTGTTTTCGTAAAATTTAATTAAAGACTGTAACGATCGTGAAAGTAAAATTTTTGAAAGAGTCTAAGATGACAAATCATATTTTGAAATTGGGAAACTTTTAAACTTGTGAGACGGGTTTTGGTATTTCAAGTCCCGACACGTCCGTTAATGTTCAAATGAATTTTGGGAAGTTTAAGAGGGAAATATGTCGTGTAAATATTCTAAGTTCTTGGAAAAATGTTTTTAAGTCTAATAAAAATACTAGTTAACTTCGGGTAACAATTTAAATAGATAAACCTTGAGTATTATGTAAACCTGACATAAAAAGAAGCAAACCCAAACCCCTTGGATACCCCTACCCACGGACGAGCCCTATGAGGGACAAGGAGGCACATTTTAGCTTCATGGTCTTTTATGGGAAGGAGTCACATTTTAGCTTCATGGTCTTTTGTGGGTACAAGGTTAAGTTTTGTTTGCATCCTAAACACACATTCCTTATTTCTTTGATATCAAAACACACATTGTTTTCTATCTTTTCCTTGTGCTCGTCTTATTTCACAAAGCACACAAACACATACATTTTTGTTAAACTTTGATCAAGAAATTAAAGGTGTAGAAGTCTTGGGTTGATTCTAGTATTTGGGTTATTGATTAAACTACGTTTAGGTAGTCGGTTAGTGTTCCTTCTCGCTTTTCAAAACCCTCCTTGTAAGTTTTCAAAAATCTTTTAATAGTTGTACTTTTATGGTTATTATGATGATCTATTGTTGGTTGTACAAGTCGTTTGTATTGAATCGGAAATCTAAAATTTGAAACTAAAGTAATAAGGGTGCGTTCGGTTCGATGTGTATAAAAAGGGAAAGAACAAAGATTGAACACTTTTATATTATGGTTGTGTTGGTAAAATAACTTTTGTGTCAAGTGCTTATTTTGACTTATTTTGAAACATAGCTTAATAATAAGCTCATTTAGGACTTATTTGTGTTTTTGGGTTTTGTGTGGTCACGGCCCAACAAAAACAAAGAAAAGGAAAGGAAAATATTGTTGGGTTTTGCCCATTTGGGTTAGCTTCGGCTTATTTGGTTTTGGTTTATATTTGGTTTCGGCATATTTGGTTTTGGCTTATTTGGTTTCGGCTTATTTGATTCGGCTTATTTGATTCGGCTTATTTAGTTTTGGTTTATATTTGATTTCGGCTTATATTGGTTTCGGCTTATATTTGATTTCGGCTTATATTGGTTTCGGCTTATATTTGATTTCGGTCTGATATTGATTATTTCCAGCTCTTATATGATTACTTTTGGAGCTTATATTTTGACTTCGGGCTTATAAATGCAATTTCGGGATAATATTGAGGCTTCGGCCCAAGAAAGTATAAATACTTTTGATTTAAAATTTTCGGGCTAATTATAAAACTATTAATGCATAAGGCCCAATGACGAATAGATCAATTAGTGGACTTAAATGGGATTGAAAATGAATATGTGAGACTTGACAAAGGCTATTGGACTAACATTGGGCTCTTAGGCCCAATGAGTGGAAACTTAGTAGCTTGGACTTCTAGGAAGGATAAATGGATTTACGAATACATACGGGAGTGAAAAATGGTTAAAATGGTCAAATATAGTCATGTTTGGTTACACGACTCATGATTATGGATTTTTGGCTTTTTGTCGGAACTTTGGGAAATTTTGGAAAATGTTGAAATTAAAGTTTGAAAACCTTGGGAAACCTCTTACAAACGAACGGGTCATGTCGGATTTTATAAAAATGGATCACACTTAGAAAATATTATAGAAAACTTATTTTGTGTCGATTCGACTAAAGGACAAAAGGTGACTTTTTAATAAACATTAAGTGTCAAGATTAAACGATCGAACGTGGACATACTAGATGGCAAAATTCTATACTTACCCCGTTTAGCTCGATAAAAAGACGAAAATAATAAAATATTACTATTTTATTATCATATATATATTTAAATGTATTTACTTTAACGTTGTGAAGATGATTGTTCTTTTATTTTGGATCTTTGGGTTTTTACTCATTTCTCGTCGGATTTCCTCGAACCGTTTGGACAGTTATTTTGTTTTAGTTGTTGGATATATTTTTGAGAATTATGTGCTGATGTCGCACTTTGCCCAAGTGCATCGAGTGGTTTTACTTAGTTACCACACAACCATGATACCAAAACATTTTGTAATGAGAATAAGGGTTTTGTAATAAGAATAAGGGTTTGCAATGAGAATAAGAGTTTTGTAATAAGAATAAGGGTTTTGTAATGAGAACAAGGATTTTGTGTGAGTAAGGACAAACACTCGTACAATAAGACAATTTTGTACAAAATGTTAATAAGGTGAAATTAATGTTAGGTCGTGGCCGGGTACCGTTGTGCGTTGTGTAGAGATTATTTGTGCGGTTATTATCATCTGTTGAGGTGAGTTCTCGTAGCCCCACTTTTCAAATCTTTTCCGTTGGGGGAAAATGATACTCAAAACTGTTTTGAATGTGTTTTCTTAATGTGCGAAACGTGATTTTGTTTTTGGGACAATGTTATGTACTTATGACTGCTATATGAATATTATGTGGTTTGATTGTACTTGCGTGCATCGAGATGCATGGCAATGTATGTGATTAGCATGGAATTGCTATGTTTGTGATGGTCTTGCCATAAGTAAATGCTTTAGTTGGTAGGCTTTAGGTGCGGGTGACCTCGGAGTTGCGACTCCAAGAGCATGGGTATATGTTGTTGTGATGATTAGCACGGGGATGCTATGTCATGGTGTATGATTAGCGAGGATGCTAAGTCATGGAATTGGAATGTTTTGCGTATATTCACTGTCATATTGCATAATTGTCCACTAGTTGAAATATTGTCACAACGACTGGGTTTTCTTCAAACCTACGAGCTCACCAACATTATCTCAAGCAAGCTTAGCAGAAACAACAAAGTTTGTATAATGGCAAAGTTCTATTAGAAAAGCATGATCCTCATGCTGTGTATGATTCGGAGGAGACACCGCAACTTTCTCAAGAAAGTCGCTTAAAAATGAAACAATTGAACAAAGAAATAAAACCGGCAAATTATGCAAAGATTAATAAACTTTCTGAGGTTTTTGTTTTTCAAAAGGCAAAGTTACGTGAAGAGTGTATTTTTCAAATACTTCCAAAACGACCACTGTTTCAAAATCAATTTCAATACCAAATGAAGTATTTTCGGACGATACTTCTCCAAGTGTTCCACGAAAATTTCTAAATGAGGTAAAAATCACCATTGTGACTCTTCAACATGTTTTAAAACATAAAATAACATTAGATATACACAATTGGTCGTCAACGGCTCATCAAGAGATTCACAAAATAATAAAAGTTGAAATTTTCCCTATCGTCAACCAAGTTGATGCTAGACTTCAAAATTTTGAAATATAATTTTTAAAGGAAGCAACTAAATTTGTTCGAGACTTCAAATCTCTTGCAAAAGAAGCTGATGAATCTCTTGCTAAGCACAAGGCTTTGGAATTTGAAATTGAGCGTCTCTTGAGAGCAGTTGTCAGTCAAGATATTATGTCTATTGTGCAAAGTAATTCTGTTGTAGATACATCAAATCTCCAAACTGAGCTTGATCGTACAAAAGAAAAACTTGAAAATTGCATTATTAAAAAGGAAAAAGAATATGATGTTCTTTGGAATAATTGGTACACAAAATGTGAAGAATGCAAATATGACAAGATTTCATATGATAAAGCTTATAAAGACACGCAAAAAAGATCAAACGGTTGCAAGCTCAGTTGGGAGATCTAAAGGGTAAACGTGAGGATACTCTATCTGAATCAGATACCCTTGATCCTTTGTCTCAGAAACTAGAGAATGATAACATGGAATTAGAGTTTCAGGTTTTGAATTATGCTAAAGAAAATGCTCATCTTAAGACCACATACAAGAACATGTTTGACTCTATCAATGTGACACGGGCTCAAACCAAAACCATAACTAACTCTTTGCAACAAAAGTTACATGATACGATTTATGAAAAGGATAAGCTAAGAGCCCAGTTATTTGATAAGGTTTCTGAACAAAGGGACATCACCAAAGGTACGAGTGTGAATGCTAAGTTTGCAAATCAATCAACCAAGAGGAAACCGTCTTTATAATCTTTAAGAAACAATTTTGTTGTGAGAAAACCAAATGAATTTCAATCTGAACGTCCAAAATTTTCAAAAACTTGGGTTCCTCCAAAGGTTGTTGAGACGAATGATTTGTCGAACCCAGTCACTTCAAACTCGGTACCTACCACCACAGAATCAAAAGTTGTGACAAATTATAAAGTGATTGCCCCTGGAATGTTTAGGATTAATTCGTTTAAGACTTCTAGGGAAGATAAATTTGTGCTTATCAACAAAGTTAGAGCAAGCATTAGGACAAATTCGATCACTATTTCGCAACCTCATGTCATCACTAAGAAACATGTCAATTCTTATTCAAATGGTTTGTTTTCTACAGGAGTAGACAACATTGCTAAGACCAGAAGGCCACATCCTAGGAGCAATAGAAAGAATGATAGGTTCCCTTATGCGTCTAAGAGTAGTTGCATCAAGAATAAAGAAGTTAAAGTAGAAGAACACCATCGGAATTTACCGTTTTCTAAGAATAAGAAACATATATCATCTGAATGTAATAACGTTAAGCTTGCTATTCAGAATGATAAATATGATGTTTTTTGTGCCATGTGTAAGCAATGTTTAATTACTTCTAATCATGATGTCTGTGTGCTCAATTATGTGAATGACATGAATTCTCGTAATGCTAACCAAAGTGCAAATGTTTCAAATGTTGCAAATCAAAAGAAACATAAGCCAAAAGTCAGGAAATCTAAGAAGTTAGGGTCCAAAAGAAGACTTGCTTCACCTACACCTAGTAAAGCTAGATCTTGGCTTAGGTGGTCACCAATTGGAAGAATTTTTGACCTTAAAGGAAAAATAATCGCATCTAGTAAATCTGAGTGTCAGTCTGACTGCTCAAATGGTGATAATGCATGTACTTCTAACCCTCAGGAACCTACAATCAAACGGTTTCCAAATTCTACTTCTTTTCTTAACAGGTTATCCAAATTTGTTTATGGTGCGTCGACTCGAGTTGTGTAACATCTGAGAATTTTCGGATTTTTAAGATAACTATTTTACCTCTTTGACTTTTAGGTCTGGCTTGACTTACAAGTTTTCGGGTCTTGAGCACTTTTGAAACATTCAAATTTTGTTAGCTCAAGTCAATGCTTGTAATCAATAATGTTAGATTTCAAACCCGTTCGTCAAGAAAAAGGAGTGGTACCTTCAGTGGCGCTTTTACCTTCAAAAGAGATAAGAAATCTTCTGTTTTTCACTTCAGTAGATATGATAGTACATGACGTCGCTGGTATAGTTGGAAAAGATCTATCGTTATTTTCGACGAATTATCAATGGTGAAAATCAATTTGTATCCCAGTCTTTCGCTGTTACTACTGCTGATGCATCCGATAAATGTCAACACAACAACACTGTAACTTCATCTACTTCAACGCTAGCAAACAGCTATCACAGCTGATGGAAACTTCGACTTGTAAAATATTTTTTGATCTTTCGCTTATTTTGATTTATAAACCAAGAAAAAACAAAATATAAAAAGAAAATATATATATATAAATATATATAAAACCTATATAAACAAAA
The DNA here is from genome assembly GCA_026074375.1 of Tanacetum coccineum. Classification (NCBI taxonomy): domain Eukaryota; kingdom Viridiplantae; phylum Streptophyta; class Magnoliopsida; order Asterales; family Asteraceae; genus Tanacetum; species Tanacetum coccineum. Next base: position 12,049 of record BQNB010108429.1, read on the forward strand.
TAAAAAATAAAAAAATTTCAAAATACAAAAAGAATCCTTCCTGACATGTCTCTCGACAATCGATAACGATTGCGTCATCTAAAATGTTGATTAAATATTAACCCGGGTGACATAAATACGTTCGAGCGAGATTTTTAAATGCTTCAAAACATTGTCCTTTCACTTTTTCCTCTACGACATCCAATAAATTCAGCCTTATGACTCGGTCTCCAAAGAAAGGAAAATGTTCATTTAAAGTACAATTTAACCTAAGGACAACGGGAAACTCAATATCTTCTCGGTCCTTGACAAAGTTCCATATAAACATTTCAAAGTTTTTGAATGCTCAAGAGAAGATTTAATGAAAATAATGTAAATAAGATATAGCTCACATATTTTCCTGCTGAGTCACAATTTTTCAAGATATTCTCAAAAAGAAAGATTTTTAAATTTTCACAAATGGTGTGTCAACAAAACTCCCACTCCAAGTATTATCATATCTATCTATAATAAGGGGGAGTAAAATAATATGAATTCATTCTGCATGCACCCCTGTTTCTCCCAGACTTTGTTAGGCTCATGTGAATTCCGGACATTAACTTGTTTTTAATTCACTAATTGTCAAAAATTGTAAACACATATGCAATTTTTGAGGGGGAGTATAGTGATTAAAATGTGATCAATACGGATTAATAATGGATACGATCTTCAATCTATAAGTGCGTTCCAAATCCTCGCATGTGCTAAACTCTTTCTTAATATGGTGCATATGTGTAGGGGGAGCTTTTTGTAACTCTGAAAAACTCAATGTGTAAATAAATGACTTCTCGAATAACACGTTAATTATTATTTTAATGTTTTTTTTATGCTGCAATGATATACCAAAGACCGACCAACAGTGTCTCATATGGGGTTATAATGAGTGTTAAGCTTAGAATATCTGTCGTATGAATCCAAGCAAAACAGAGTGATCTACCCAGGAACTTCTCTAGATAGAGTAGAAAGTCCTAGGTATAAATTGAAAAAAAAGGAGTAAAGTGAGTTGGGAAGAATGTTAACCAAGGCATGAGTTTAACACACCGGAACAATCCCAACATAGGTGATAATGAGGACGCGTTTTGTAAACATTGAAGGGTTGAAGAATGGAAAAGAATTAATGGAAAATGGTGTAAAGAAAGAACCCTCCATACAAACCTTAGGCAGAAACTAGGTCAATGCATAATCTATCGGTAATCACAAAGCTGATTCCGATATGAAGTCCAAGTACACATGGACCCCATTATGCAATACACAACCCTCCTTAGCCACCAGAAAATCTCAAAAGATTTCTGTTCTCATTTCTCACGGATCAACTCCTTTCTATCGGCTTACTCATAATCCGATATCGTTGATATTGAAAAGGAGGCAGTCCGCACCAGCCTCCGATTACGCAAATAACAAATGTGCACTTATAGAGTCATAGCTATCGAGATCAATCACAAATCTCACTAGGACACAAATCCAATATACAAAATGTTGTTCATCATTATACATCATTTGGTTATCATGTAAGTCCTACGCATTATCCTTTGATAATTCCATAACCCCATCAGAGTTATACGCTTTAGTAACACAGTGAAGATGGAAATCCTTCTTGAAGCCAACATCAAACAAGCTGTTGGTAAGGTGACTTCGAGATTCTATAATGAATCAAACTTGTGATCAACTGGAAAGAAACGATGGTGAAGATTCTACATGAATCAAACTTGTTCTATTCCAGTAATTGAATTTGACGGACTCAATCAGAAAGATAGTAACTCTCTGATTCACTCTCTTACCCGTGTTTGTCTGCTTGAGACGCTCCGGTAACGATAACGGCCCTAGTGGCACGCTGCGAAACCCGTCAAGGAGAATTTCTTTTGAATTCTACCTGATCACAGGCAGAATTTATACTGATTAACCGAGATCCGTGGGTATTGAACCATATTCGACGAAATGACAAAGACACATCGTCCCATATATGTTTATACTCTAACCTATACTTGCAGGTTTTCCTGAGGTAGCAGCTTCTATACCATGACGAGTCAAGATCAAGACCTCATCTCAATCCGACAAAGATTAATACTGATGAAAAGCTCAAACTATCAAAGTCTTCCGCAATCTCTGATTGAACAAGCACTTCCTCATAAAACTTTGTGGTAACAAGTAATCATGCTAAAAGAAAATGTTGAGGAGATTGTTAGCAAGCTTTCAAGATCTTGAGCATGAAGGGTGGATACACAAGATCGCAAGGCGGCAAAAAGGAGTCAAGGGATAAAAGATTTAGAAGTCTCAGAAGTCAAGACAATCAAGGCCAAAGACAACGAATCAGTATTTTGTCAAAGTAAAAACAAGTTAAAGTGATCAAGATCCAAATCAACAAGCATGCAAACAGTGAACTTCAAACGGAATTCCCAAGAATACAAGGACGTCCAAGTCCTCAAGACGTCATAAGAAGGATCTACAATTGAATTACCACCCCTTAGGGGGAGATTGTTAGCCTTAGTTTTTAGTAAAGTGATGGTCATTAAATATTCCCGAGCCATGGTATAAGTAAAAACATTATAGGTTTACGGGAAATATAGTTAAGCTAGATGGGCCTAGTTGTCGGGCTCAAGCCATTTGTTCTAATGAACCGGCCCAACTCAAAGCCCCAAGATATGTCCAATCTTGTCAACTATTTAAGCCCTCTCCAAGTGTGGAGAGGGTGTTGCTTCTCATTTTTCTTTTATGAACAAGTAACCATTTTTCTTTGTTTTTACTTTCTCTCTCTAAAACCTATTTTTCTTATTTTTGTGTTTAAGGTGATGAAATGATATCCTAACAGATTGACATCGGCACACCATGTCTCGCTACAATCTCATTGGTATAAATCTTTGCTAATTTCTTTGTCTTGTAGTCTTCACGAATAGGTATGAAGTGAGCCAACTTGGTCAATCTATCCACAATGACCCAAATTGATCATGCCCAACTGCACTTTTATGCAACTTTGTGACAAAGGTCTATTGTATCCTTTCCCATATCACCATAGGAATTTTCTGGTGCTTGAAGAAATCCTGAGGATTTCTGATGTTCAGCTTTATCTTAAAACACGTGAAGACATCTGCTAACTGTACTCAAGCAATGTCCTCTCTTCATACCGACCACCATACAACTCTCTCAAGATCATAGTCATCTTATCCGCACCTTGATAGTACGAATATCTAGAAGTATAAGCTTCATACCATAGATCAATTTCCTTACACCACCAACTGATGGAAATCCAGATACAGCAAAGAAATAAATTTCACCATCATCTCGTTGCTCATAGTGCATTCTAATCCTCTTAGCCATTCAGTTGGGTCATTGAGATCCTTGAAGCTTCGCTTTGCGCTTTTAAAAAAATCTTAGTCGTTAAGTCTATAAGAATAAGTAATACTCATAGGACATCTCGTCATGCTTGAGTCTTTCTTTTCTGCCTCAAGGCATCTGCCACCACTTTCTCCTTGCCCCGTGGTATTTGTGATCTCACAATTCGTAAGTCACTGAGTAGCTCGATCTACCGCCTTTGGGCGCATATTTAAATCCTTTTCTGGTCAATATAAAGGAGACTCTTGTGGTCAGTGTATATAACACTTTTCGCTCCATAAAGATAAAGTCTCCAGATTTTAAGGGCAAACACTACCGCACCCAATTCCGGTCATGGGGGTATAAAATTTTTCCTCATGACGCTTTAATTGTCTTGACGCATAAGCAATCACTTTGCCCCGCTGCATCAGCACAGCTCCAAAACCTTGTTTTTTGATGTGCATCACAATAGACCACAAAGTCGTCGGGTCCATCGGGGAGTGCTAACACAGGAGCATTGCATAGTTTCTCCTTCAGAATTTGGAAAGCTTCATCTTGCTTATCGCCCCACACATAAGCCTTATTCTTTTGAGTCAACAGGGTGAGGGGCTTGGCGATCTTGGAGAAATTCTCGATAAAATGCTCCTGGTAGTACCCGTCATCTAAAAATGAACGGATTTCTGTTGGTGACTCAGGGGTCATCCAGTTCTTGACTGACTCAACCTTGCTAGGATCCACGTGGATACCATCACGGTTGACCACATGTCCTAGGAACTGTACTTCTTGTAACCAAAATTCGCACTTTGAAAATTTGGCGTACAACTTCTCCTTCTTGAGTAAGTCTAAAATCATTTTCAGGTGGACTTCATGCTCTTCTTCTGACTTTGAGTAGATTAAGATGTCGTCAATGAACACAATTACGAATTTGTCCAAATACGGCTTGCAGACGCGGTTCATTAAGTCCATAAATATTGCTGGCGCGTTTGTCAGTCCAAATGGCATGACTGTGAACTCAAAGTGTCCATAACGTGTTCTAAATGCGGTCTTCGGTATATCTTCTTCTCGAACTCTTAACTGGTGATATCCCGAACGAAGATCGATCTTGGAGAAACAACACGCACCTTGTAATTGTGTACAAGACAAGTCATCAATTATGGGAGAGTTAACGGTTCATTATAGTCAACTTGTTAAGTTCCCTGTGAGTCAATACACATTCGTCATACGAACCGACTTTCTTCTTGACAAAGAGCTGGGTGCTCCCATAGTGATTGAGCTTGGTCCGAATAAAACCTACTCTGAAAGTTCTTTAAGATGGTTCGATAATTCCTAAAACATTCTAAAGGGTCTAACGTTTTGGAGATCTAACAACTGGCGATGCGCTGGAATCAGATCAAGGCGAAATTCAATCTCTCGTGCACAATAGGTAAACCTAACAGATCGTCTGGAAATACTCAAGTGAAGTCCGACAACACGATTCATCAAGGCTTTTTCTCATCAGCCTTGATACATGCAAGTGAACGAAGATCCTTTTCCCGGCCTCTCGCCATAAACCTTCAAGAAACTTGCATTCGGAAGAGGAATACGAACAACTTCTCATAACATTCGCTTAGTGAGCTCGGTGGTATGCCAACCAATCCATTCCAATGATAACATCAAAACTTCCTAGCCGGGTTGGCAACAAGTCTATTTTGAACACGTGATTTAACAAGACTAAGGTGCAACTACGTAAAATGGTATTGGTGCTAACAACTTTTCTGTCTGCTAATTCGATTTCATAACTAGTATTTAAAGTGGCTGGGGCAATATCAATAAAATGTGTAAACGCAGAAGATACAAAACTCTTCTCAGCACCCGAATCAAAGAGAATACAAGCGTAGTGATCATTAAGAAGAAACGTACCCGTGACCACATTCGGATTCTGCTGTGGATTTTCAATCACCATGTAAGCTCTCCCACGAGCTCCATCATTCTGCTGGTTCCCTGCTTTCGGACACTTGTCCTTGAAATGTCCTTTCTCACCACACCCGAAACATGTGCAAATTTCTTCAGGAAATCCTTACTTTGTACCTGAAGCCTAACTCACAATCCTTCTCCATGTGACCTAGTACTTTGGACATCTCTAGCACTTTTGAGGACATGTTCTGATTATGTAAGTTGCACCTGTTTGCAATTCGGTAATTTCCAGCATAAATCTTTCCTCTAGCTGGGGCTGCAGCATATGCCCTGACAGTTTCTGGTCTCCTGTTTTGTTGCTGGTGATGATTGTTGTTTCGGTTGCGGTTATTGTTGTTGTTGTTGTGGTTATTGTTGTAGTTATGGTTATTGTTGTTGTTGTTTCTTTGGTTGTCTTCCCATTTCCTTTTGTTGCTTTTCCCAATTCTTGCAGCCCTACCCTGAATTGATTGCTCGACCAGTTCACGGGCCATGTTGATTGCCTCATGCAAGGTCGCAGGCTTTGAAGAAGTGATGTTTCCTTGAGTTCTATCAGGAAACCACGAATGTATCTTTTTCAATCATCTTACTTTTAGTGGAGACCATTTCAGACACATCAGAACTAGTTTGTGGGAAACGATTATCAGAAGCTTCGATATCATCTCCTTTCAGAGTCAGAGTCCAAAGTTTTTGTTCCATCCTTTGGATTTCAGTTGCTGGGCAGTATTCAGTGCTCATCATAGCTTTCACGTTGCTCCAGGGGATCTGATTAGCAATAGCAAGTCCTAAAGTCTGTACATTTCTGTTCCACCAGGTTAGAGCACGACCCTTGAACGTGCACATAGCAAACTTCACTTTGTCATCTTCAGCACATTTGCAAATTTCAAACACTTGCTCCATCTTTTTCGAACACAAGAAACATTTCAGCCGACTACACATTCAGTATCCCTTGAAAGAGTGAGGTGCTTTGCCATTTCATAAATGTCTTAATACAACATCCAACCATCTCTGGTACAACATTCTCCAGTATTTGTAGATTCCAATCCAACAGCATTGTATGATCAGCTCTAGTCTGTTCCTTATTTTGTCAATGGCTTTGGCCACACCGCCCTTCCATATCTTCCTAACAGATTTCTTCTAAATCACCTGGGAGGCACGATCCTGGCACAAACGTACACCATTCGATACGAATTTTGTAAAGGTATGCAGAGTCATGACACATGGTAAATAATGGAGAATGATATCCTAATCATAAATTAATCAGATAGTCGATATTTTATATTAATTTGAGTCGATAGAAATAGATATTGATATGTCAAAAGATAGACGTAAGAGATCGAATTTAAACCAAGTATTATATATCTAAGATTATATATAATGCAATAATGACAATCGGAAAAGTAAGTAAGGATCAGGGAATACGCGCGCGTGGATATCAGATAGCGATGAAGGATTTTGTATTTAAAAATGAAAGAAAAGAAAACCTTTAAACTTTGTGGTTATAGACTAGGTTTTGAAAATGACCCAGTTCCCTATAACCTTGGCTCTGATACCATCTGTAACACCCCCAAAATCAGGTAGCAGCGGAATGGTAACAATGGGGTGCTACGTCAAAGTACAACAATCAAGATATAGGAAACGACCTTAAATGGACGTTTTAAGATAAGATTTCATTCGATGCCATAGCAAATACAAGTTCATACATTAATGGTCCCCATATGTTTTAATAGTCATAAACCATTACTAATTACATATTTAATTAAACAAAAGCTTCATAATACCAAAAGATGACTTAAGTTTTTAAAGATAATAAAAGTTGCATTGAATATAGATAAACACAAAATCCATCTTCATTGATATCCGTCACGGCTCCCGTCCAATCTTCATACCCTAGGACCTGAAATTACATGCTAAAAGTCAACACAAAGGTTGAGTGAAATCATAGGTTTATCGGTAAAAAGGGTGGACCACAAGATCGAAGTAATAGTAGACTCTGAAACACATTCAGTAGTCCAAAACGTTTATTATTGCACTAAGCTCATGACCCCGAAGCCTTAACTAGATTTGTGCCCCAATCAGAATATAGGATGCTTGCCAACAACCTAACACCTCTCAATGTTAAATGCACCTTGATCAAACTAGTGACCCAAGGAAAGGTGGGGATTGTCAGTCCCGATAGATCTATCCACAACACTCGCACTTACTACAATAGCAATTAACGGTTCATGATAAATAGGGACTTCACGGCAATAAGGTAACTTAGCAATAATATTCAGGCATAAATCTGGATAGCATACACTTTGTAAACACTTTGAAAATACTTAGAAAAACACTTGTGTCCAATAGTAAAACAAGCAATGTAATTCACCTCGTAGATTTTGTAAAACAATCACGTAGTAAAAAGGGGGCTATGAACTCACCTCGAGTGAATGGTAATCAACAAGTATTCACAATAGAAAAATGCGTCACGAAGGAATCCGAAGGCAACCTAATCCAATATAGGTCGTATAAGTACTAAACACTTTGATTATTTATAGGTCTTATAGCTCATCATACTATCGTTCGGGCTATCATAATTAAGAGGTCATGTAGTGACGTATGAGGAGCTAGGACACTTTAAATCGTAAATCCAACAACTCGTCGATACGCCACCCCGAAGAGGCCTCATTATGAAACTCCCTAGTAATATAGTACTTTGATTAACTAATACCACATATAATTCTATATATCTACATCACCATCTAATCGTAGTTTCTCTTCCACTAGTTTAATATCCATTACAAACAATAAAATTTATACCAAGATGCTAGAAAAATGAGAAAGAAATCTTAGAGAGAGCAAGTAGGAGAGAAACAAGAGAGAAAGTTAGGAATTAGAAGATGAGAGTTATAAGTTGTTGAGAAAAAGTAAACCAACACCCTTCACCAAGTGTGGGTGAAGGTATATTAATACCCTATCCTTCTAGCAAGACACGTGTGCTTTCTAAACGGGCCGTTCCTTGTGTTTAACTATGGGCTTTACGCCCGAAACAAGGACAATATTAGATTACAATCCCAAGCCCGTTTAACCAGACTACGCCGAATAACAATACAAAGACTTAATTTGACTTTCAAAACCGAAAACATTCCTTTGTATTGACTTAAATAATTAAGGCTAACAATCTCCCCCAATGTTTAGGACCTCTTTCTTCAATACTTCTCCTGTATCACCGATGAACATAAAAGACATAACATTTAACTTTTATTCTTGCCTTGTTATGTTCTGTCTTGTTTTGTAATGGCTTTTGTTCATCCTGCTTGTGATCTTGATTTTGAAACCTTTATCTTTTTTTTTGACTTTGAATTCTTGAGATCGTTTTCTTGCACATCTCCTTGACTTGAATACAACTTGATTTGCGACTTTCTTGATCAACTTGTGCTCTTACCAACATGCTCAACTTGTTACATTCTTGTTTGCATATGATTATAAGTCTAACAATCTCCCAATTGATGATTCATTATTTTGACTTTTGAGGCTCTTTGATGGTGGGAAGATTATAATCAACTATCTTATGTTGAATGATTGACTTTGGAAAGCTTGAAGTATGACATGTGGGTTTTTATGAATCTGACTTCACTGGAATGGAGGCAGCAACACCGTCGTCTAAAAACCTGAAATAAGACAGTTAAAAGCCCAATAAAAGATGAAATATGGCTTGGTTTATTCATCTTAGACTTCGATTGCAATTAACCTCCGTTTTCCCATTTTATTTTAAATACTATACCTGTGATCAGGTAGATTCAAAGAATCTCCTTGACAGGGTTTTCAGCTCAAAGCGTAGGATCTTCTAACACAGATGTACTAGATTCACCATGCTTGCCTAGTTCTCGTAACCAAGGAAACGCTCAAAGCAGACAACACGGTAAGAGTGAATCAGATAGTTACTATCTTTCTGATTGAGTCGTCAATTCATTTACTGGACCAAAATTGATATCCAGTTATCACATCTTGATATTATAAAAGAATCTTGCAATCACCAACAAGAGCTTGTTTGTGTTTGGCTCAAGCAGGACTTTCATCTTCACTGTGAATACTTTAAGTATCACCACGATGTTGGCAAGATCTCAAGGATAATGCGTAGGACTCTTTGTTACAACCTGTGAACTTTGTGGTGTCCAACAAGTGTATTTTGACATTGTGTCCTAATGAGATTTATACTATGATCTCTTCTGGCTCTAGACTCGATTTGTGCACTTTTGTGTTTTTAGTATCTAGGCTGGAGCAGACTGCCACCTATTCAATATCAACAATCTCGGAGTGAGATGTCAATAGATAACGTGTGTATCTCCGTGACAAATGAGACAAGTTTCTTTTGAGAGAAACCCGAATGGCTGGGAAGGGTTGTGCATTGCATCACTGGGTCCATGATGTCGTCTTCAATATCAACAATCATCTTTGTGATTTTGATAGATTATGTATTGACCCGGTTTCTGCCTAAGGTGTAAGGAGGGCTTCTTTCTTTTTTCACCCTTTTCTATACATTTCTATTTAATTTCTTCAACCTCTTCAATGCTTACAATACGTCATTACTACACTGCTGTGATTTATACAGTTCGGCTCAATCTTAGTCTGCGCATTCTTCCCTTATACACATTCATCTCCAATCATACCTAAGGACTGCTATTTCTAACTATGGAGTGTCCTTGGGTAGATCCCTCCGGTTCTGGTTGGATCGTAGGACTTATACCTAACCTAACCACCTTATGACTTCAGAATCGTCGTGAAATTAATAGGTTGTTGGGTATAAAGATCGAACCATAAAACCATTTTCTGACATTGTTATTTTCAAATACTCCCCCTACACATGTGCTCCGAGATTCGAAATTGTTTAGCACATGAAGGAAAGAGTTGCACTTAGAGTCTTAAAGATCACATTCGTCTATAACATATTTTAATCACATTTTCTCCCCTTATTTTAAATAATAAAACACTTAGTATTTGAAATACCAATTGATTAAAATTTTGACATGAAAAATTCCATGGGGAGAAAAATTATACCACGATATAGCATGAATTCAGATTTCGATAGCTCCCCTTCAATAGTATATGTGGGATACCAATATTTATTAAAACTTGACATTGGAATGAAAAATTGATATGACACCACAAAATGTTGAAGACGGAGTAAGATGCCTTAGTGAACATTGACATTATAAGTTTCCATATTTTAATTTCACAGAATGTGTTTGGATACATAAAATTGACATTTATGAGATGTATCCGACACATTAAAAGGCTTTGTTTTAAAAAGCTCCCCCTCAGAAAATTATTCGAGGAAGGGAGTGTTGAACACACAATTTTAACAAATACCACTTTTTATAGAAAAATACCACAAATTATATTGTAGACAATTTTGACATTGAAAGTTCTTTTTTGAAAAATTGTGTTCAACGATTTTAAAAACACATGATAGAAGACTTTTCTTCTATTTTTAGAGTAAGCGCACTGAAGCGTACACTTCCCTATAACATTCGGTTCCGAGTTATGCACTGAAATGTACATACGTCATTGAGAAAAATTTAGAAATGACATGTTTTGAAAGCATTTGAAACTCTTGCTCAAACTTCATTTACACACTCGTGTCGATGTTAATCAACATTTCTAGGTACGT